>JAUIMW010000560.1:0-16491 GCA_033557785.1 Enochrus cinctus
TATATATATATAATTATCGTCAAATAAGAAAGAAATATAATACTTAGTAATTTAAAATTCATCTAAGGAATAGAATTCTTCTCCCAGTAAGATTTTCTTCACTGTTGATTTGAAGAGCTTCCTGTCAAGTACCTTCATTTCACCGTGCACACGCATTGAAAAGTTTTACAGCCATATAGTGAAAGTTGTTCTATGATTTTGACATTATGTTGTAAGGAACCAAAAAATCATTACCATGTCGAGTATAATAGTTGTGAGAGTCCGAATTTCTGGTTAGTATATCTCAGTATTCTAATTGCTCTCTTTTGCTGTCTAAAAATTGAAATTATTTCACTAGAGATGCCCCACACCAGGATTCCATAACTTACCTAGCTGTGGAAGTAAGCGTAATAAACCCCTTTTGCTCCATCTACTGGAAAGTTCTTTATGACTATGCCAAGACAGTATAAAGAGCTGGAAAGTTTTTGTCTCATTTGAGTTATATGTTCTGTCAATGTTAGCGCTTCGGTAATCGTTATACTCAGGAATTTAATTTCTTTATTTACTACAGTTTCATTTCTTTTTGTGTAGAACGTTAGTATGCTTGCTCATCAAGCACTGAGCAAGTTTTTTCGTGTAATATTTGTAAATTGTTGCGGCTATTTATTAAGGTGGTGTCGTCAGCATACAAGCATGTGGATTGAGAAGTTATATGCTGAGGTAAATCGTTTAGATAAAGAAGGAACAACTGTGGACCAAGCATTGATCCCTGAGGAACACCCTGCTCTATATATCTCCATTTAGATTTTTTATTGTTCCATTGGGCTTGTTGTCGTCGGTTTCGAAGAAATGATTTTATTACTTGTATCATTTCATGAAAGAAACCATATTTGAATAGTTTTCAAGCAGGATTTGGTGATCCATAGAGTTAAAAGCCTTTGACAAGTCACAGAAGGCCACCTGAGTGTATAGTAGTTTGACAAAGCCATTCCTAATTTCTTGGGTGTATATTTTACTGTTATTGATAACGTTGATTACTTGAAAATTAATTTTACTTCGTTCTAAAATTAATGCATTTATGTATCACACGTCATGTAAATTTCGGGAAAAAATTATCCACTGGAAAAATTTTATGGCAACGAATATGTTCACATTTTTCGTATACTGCGAGAATGTATTAATTAAAAATAGATTGGGGCATTCAGACTAAAATAAAACTAATTTACTTTATTTATTCTAATTTGCTTGTAAATATTTTTTAAACGAATTTATGATTTGTAAAAAAAAACAAAAGGCTAGAGTAGAATTAACGAGAGACGCAATTATAACGTCATATATTTCTGTAAATATACTTTCAGTCATAAATAAGTTATTTATAATATATATTTATATTTGTAATACTCTATAACGTATTATAACAAACTAAAATATGCTACAAACTTTTTTGAATACTGCAAAACATTGTAACAATAAAAAATAACTAAATGCAAGATCGCGAATGTACTATTTTCGCATGTATTTTACTCTAAAGATACTTACTATTGTATATTCTCCTAGTTTTACTTTTTTTTAATCAGTAATGTAAATATAATTTTGATTCACTCTTCGTCGTTAACATTTAATTTCTACTTGCAAACATCAGGCCAAGGATATAATTCATTCCTGATATTAAGAAATTTTAAGTTGAAAAAATCCTGACATAATTCAAACGTTATTGCAAGTCTATAAATCATTGAGGAGGTTCATCTGGCGCTCGAATTATTCATAACAGACTGTCAGAAGAAATCAATTTAAATGATTATAACATCACATTTCTTACTACTTGTTGTTCCCTTAATATAACTTATAAAGAATCGATAGATATTTATAAGTAAAGACTAGTTTGCATTTTTCATAAGAAAGACAAAAATTCGTCAGAAATTCTGCCCTTGTCTTACAGATTTCGAAAAAAAAAATGTAGTAAAATTATAATTTCTCTAACTTCTGATAAAAAGACATATCTCTTTTAAGGGCAAAGTATCAAAATCATTTTAGCCAGTGTTGGTGAGAACTTCAAAGTTCAAAACAAGATAGATATTAAAATTAAACGGCTGATGTTTAGGTAAAGAAAAAAATCACGAGAAAGAAAGAAACTGGTAAAATCTACCAACCGACACCCCCTCATTTGATACATTTGTATATTGCTTACTTACTTAATGAAACAGTTTCCTGGTCTATCCGATGTTGAGCTGAAAGAGAAGTCTTTGTTGGGCCTGGCATAAGAAATCTTTTAAAAGGTAAAATCTTTGCCACTAAAATGGAAAAAGAAGAAAAAAAAATGCCTGGAATTCATTTAAACTTGTTGTAGTAGGCTTTCTTGGAAACAAAAAAGGCCGAAACTACAAAACTTTGATTGGCGAATTGTTACAAAACTACAAAATTTTGGGCTGCATAATGAGTGTCAAACTCCATTGCCTTCACCCACATCTGGATTACTTTCTAGAAAATGCTTTAAGTGAGGAACAAGGAGAACGTTTCTATCAAGATATAAAAGAAATAGAGCGCAGATACCAATGTTGATGGAATGTCAACATGATGGTAAACTACTGTTGGGTGTTAAAAAGAGAAAATTTACAAGAACACAGCCGAAAAAGTACCAAAAGAAGCTTTGGTGGGAAAAGAAAACGTTTTTACAAAGACTTATAATAACTTTGCAACACATGTGTATCACTTTTATACTTATCTTAGCTAGGCATTGTTGTTCTTTTTGCTTTTACTTAATGTAAAAAATAATAAAAATCAAAAATTTTCAATAGTTTGTACTTTTTCTAAATACTTCAACTTATTCTGTAGGCAAACCTAATGCGATAGAAAAAAAACCAAATCAGCGCAAAAAACTACATAAAGATAAATTAACAAAATCAAAACAATTTTTAAAAAAGTTTCAATTTTATCGCTTGGCTAATTGTCGAAAAAAACTCTGCAAACTACAGTCTATTTTATATACTAGGTAATTTTATTCGAAAAAATAGTAGTTAATTTAAAGTTTGTTTTTGTTTCTCTCAATCTTTGGATAAACTATGGCTGGAAAGATATTTCTTTAACAAATGATTCTGATAAGTACGAATCTCCCGAAAAATTGAAGGAGATATGTTAGCGCTAAGATGTCAAAGGTCAAATATCTGGCTACTATTTCATGGAACAGTCTAGTATGTAGACAGATGGCAAGGAAGATGTGCTGTAAGCTTGTGTCAATTCGCTTCATCGACTTCGGGGCAATTTAAAACGATTTTCATTCCGGAAAATGGAACTTTGCTCGCCGAAAGTGACCGTTCCGCGAATAATTTAATTTAGACTCCACCCCATCTCTTTCCTTCTGCCAACAACCCTCCTTCTCTGCGCCGTAAAGTTTACTCGTTTCAATGTTTGCACAGTCGTCCAGAAGATGTTGCCGCGATTAAACCTTCCCCATCAACTACGACGTAAGACTTCGTCTCTACATCCTCTTCCCTTTAGAGAAATCAATGAACACGTTTTTTTCGTTGTAATTTCCTCTTGGAGGAAATGAGTTAATTAAATTCTTTAGGACGTCGAGAGTAGTTTCAAAGATTTTTATGGATAAAAAAAATTGAATTACACATGAATATCAAATAAATTTACATGCAATTATTATTATATTTTAATAGTGCTTTGATAATATTAATAATAAAAACATACTTAATTACATCAATTTTTAAATGTATAGCTTACATTAGCAAAAAAGTAAATAAATAAGCAATGAAAAGTTGTCTTGTCAGATACTGTAATGTAAAATGTCTAGCAAACTTCCCGGGAAACGTGTTCACGAAAGAAGAAATGTGCCATAGATAAAACTGTTTTTTCCTTCTGTTAGAACCTTGACCGAGTTCTACTTCCGCTTAATATTGATGTTTTAGGAGATCCGCATTTCAGCAAAACTAGAAATGGGAACATTAGTTTCGAGCTGTTTTAAGATTAAAATTTTCACATGAAATGTAGGTAAATTGTTTGTTTATATTTTCTGCGTTTTTTGCCATTAAAAAAATCCCTCCAACATTATTTTAAACTTAAAAATCTTCCCTCGTTAGTTCTGAAATAATTCAACGAAGTAATTTAAACTATACTAAAACAAAATTTATTTATAAATAAAAAAATCTGTAGTTTTATCCAGTAATAATTACTTATGACTTAATATTCAATTTTAGGTCACATTATAATTTATTTCCAAGGTAAATGCTCAGTTCATTCCCAATATATTACTGTTACTGAATCTAATTTTCCTCTACAGAGCCAGTGCTCATTTTGGGGTAGTAAATAACGAAATTACGGACGATTTAATGAAACAGAGGTTTATAGGAGTACCAATGTTAAAATTATGGAGATACATTAATTGCCGGATCAATAAATTTAAATCTTTTCTGTTCATTTGTTTTTTTTTTAATTATTTGCTACTTGGAAAGTAGAATTTTGTATTTTTTGTAATAAATATTGGAGTATTTTAACATAGGTGTACTAATATAATACAGAAACAAAACGAATTAATCTCGGTGTTACTTTAACAGCTTATTAACAAAAATGATGTCACCGTTATTTGCTTAAAAAACAAATAAATATTTTAGTGAAATCAGTTGGGTCAAGAGCTATCAAGCGATGCTATGTAAATAGATAAAAAATATTTTATAGAATAATCAGTGCTCTCTTAAATTATGAAACAGCCATTTTGGTGATGAGAAAAATGGATCTACTTAATATATTCTTTATCGTGTTTTGCGTAAACTGTAGTTTAGTGTTGTGTCAAAACTTTTGTGATATCGATTGGTTCCGTGATGTCAAGGCGACAACAGCTGATAACAAACGTGAAAATGTTAGATTATTAGTGAACGAAACTTCTTTGAATTTTGCAAATGGAAAAATTCCCGTCTTATGCGATGGATCACTACAAATGCAGTTTCTTCAAAACATTTCTTTTATAAATATGGGCGTGAAAGAGTTAGTACCTGGAGCATTTCGTTATTTAATCGCTTTGAAAGTATTAGAAATGTCTTTTAATGACATCAGGGAGATAAGATATGGAGTTTTTAACGGTTTATATTTGGAAATAATATTATTAAGACAAAATAGCATTTATAAAATTCACAGAAGGACATTTGATAATATGAAAAAACTAAAATATTTAAATTTAGAGGACAATTATCTCAGAAAAATTAATAAATATTGGTTTGCAGACTGTCCAAATTTGACTAGTTTGAACTTTGCAAACAATACCATTAAAATTGTTCCAAAAAGAGCGTTTCAAAATTTAAATAAAAACGGTGAAGTGAGTGTAGTTCTCTCCAATAACAGAATACGAAGAGTCGCAGAAGGATTTGCAGCGTTTTCTAAGGAAGAAGATGTGTTGCCGACGTATACTCATATGTTTGATATATATTTAGATTTCAACCAACTGGAATGTGTCCCGTATAGTTTATTAGACTCTTGTAAACATGTTGAGTTGCTAGAAAATCCGTTGAATTCAGAATGTAAAAACAGGCTTTATTTGTATGTTCATTGGATTAAAAACATTTCTTTAAATTTTTATTAAATAATATACATTCTATTTTTTAATAATTTTCTAATTTAGGATTTTCAATACAGAAAGTGTATTTATTGCACCAGGGTTCTGAAATCTATAATAATTATTAATGCACTAAAGGAATTATACGACTATTACTTCTTAACAGAAGAATGCAACCCCCCATGATAGCATATTTATTTGAAGACGTATGTAATTTTCTATTATAGAATCATCGATCCAAGTTTCTTCATGGTGAAAACCCTTGGTTGGTTGATATTGTGTTCCACTTTTAAAGCCATTTTGGCATTTTTTGATAGTGATAAATAATTAATAAAAAGTAAATCAAACTTTCAGATAAAAAATAATTTGGCAGGTAAGAATTACTGTTAGGCAAAAACTCGCCCTCTACTTGTATTTTTAACCATACAAGGTTGCTTAATATTTGTGTGTTTGTAAATAAGATCATTTGCTAACGCAAAAGCAAGTGTTGATTGAACTACTTTTATTCAATAAAAATCAGTTCAATGAAAAGAAGTAGATAGGAAATCAATAACAAGTCACATTATTTTATTTCTGACGAATCGTCTTTGATTCGAAAAAATTTAGATTGTTATTCGATATATTTTATATATGTTTTATATAAACTATTTTTGAAATAATTCTGCAAACCCTCATGAAAAAAGTAGTTCAATTTCTAAATCAACATACCAACATGTACAAGAGAACCTTTTCAAAAATTTAACTTGTACAAGAATTATTTAGAAATTTATTAATTTATAAATAACCTTACTCCATATATCTGTTAATTTTCAATGAAATGATACCGATATTGTTTATAATAATCTGCTAATAACTGAGAAAACTATATAAACTGTAAAAGTGTTTAAAAGCCTTTTTTCTAAGAATATTGAAGTAAATTTATTGTAAATTTAAATGATTTATGATTTAAAAATCAAACAAATAAATTAAGCCTCAATTCTTTCTATATTTTTTGATGATCATGAATTTTTGAACTCTCCACATGATCTCATGTTATTTGAAATTGCTATGAAAAATAATATCCTAACAATATGCAAGTAAAATGCAATGAATAAAATAAATGCTAAAAGACCTTGCTATTTCGACATTTCCGCCAAGACAACCTAATTCAGAAATTATATTTATTCACCCCTGGTTGAAAGCTTGGGAGTTGCTTTTAAACCTCAAAATGAATTGTTCCAAGCGTAAACATGAAGTCTCCAAATTATACCAATGCGACTAATGTAATACAAAAACATGTAAGGAATGAGCAGGCATTCCCTCATCTGAAGAGAAAGCGCTGGACATAAAAAAGGAACGCAAAGAGAAATACTACTGTGATAATTGTAAAATTAGAGAAAAAGCACACACTGGCAATGCCGAGTTGAGAATGGCTCGAATGGAAAACACTTTACCAGAATTACTTTCTGAAATTGATATGATAAAATAAATCAACAATAAAAAAGAAAAATCCTCTGGACAAGAACAAGATATAATCTAGCAGCTGCAAGAATAATTACTACACCTAAACGAAACTATTAAGCAAAAAGTTCATATATTATTCAAGAAAAAAAAATATAATAAAAAACCTTAAACAAAATTTTCCTGAAACGACACAATAGAAAAATGGATGGATCAACAAAAACATGATCCATAATTAACAGCAGAAACTGGAGCAAAAAAAACATTACAATGAAGAAATAAGTGCATATGGTAGGAAATCCTCTCGTCTTAGTAAGTTAGAACATGTAATCGAAGATACAGAAAGAATAGACCAAAATGAACACGATGAAAAATGGCAAACAAAGAAAGCAAGGAGAAAGTACAAAAAGAACTCTGCCACATAGGAATTTTTCAGAAGAAGGAGAACAAACTGGACTATCAGATAGAAGGGATAACAAAGAGAAAAAAATTTGGCTACATATTTCAAGAGCGAGGGAACATGTAACAGAAAACCAACAGCGATCCCGACACATTTTCTGTAACCAACCTTAAAGTTAGAAGACAAATGCCCAATAATAAATGCTTCCTAGTAGGGGTTAAACCTGAACCAAAAGAAACTGTATATAATCTTGTATTTAGGTCAGAGGGAATAGCACATGCACGCTTTGACGGGGACATTTTTTAGAAAAGCGAAGACAAACAAAAAGAGAAATTGAAACCAAAATAACGCCAGACGAGTTCAATACTAATTTCATTACTGGAGCAGAAGAAGAAAGAAACAACTTAATAAAGCAAACCCAACAGAAGAAATACTAAAAATAATTTTAAAAAACTGAAAAGCATATTTGGTTTTTCTACAGAACTCTTAAAGAATATTGGAGAGTGTATTGCAGAACCTCTGTCGCATATAATAAACCAATGTAAAAACGAGGGAGTTTTCCCAGAAATTCTGAAATTTGGAAGAATAACTCCAAAATACAAAAAAGGAGATACGAACCAACCCTCAAACTATAGACCAATTACTATACTACGAACAATATCGAAAAATTTTTGAAACCATTATAAAAATTCGAATCATTCGATACCTCGAAAAATTTAATCATACGAATTGCTGTCAACATGGCTATATAAAGGGAATATCAACAACAACAGTCATGATAGATGTGATTAACGAAATTGCAAAAGGTTTTGATAACAAAGAATACGTGGAAATGATAACAGGCAACCTGAGTAAGGCTTTCCATATGGTCGACTCAAAAATACTACTTCAAAAACTATGGAACTATGGTATACGAGGAAAGTGCAAAAATTTAATATTGTCCTATCTAAAGGATAGGAAACAAAAAGTGGAAATGAATGGGAGATCTGAATGGAAAATCGTCAAATTGGAAGTACCACAAAGATCGATCCTTGGGCTGGTCCTTTTCACCCTGTGTATAAATGATCTACCAAATATGCTTGCACACTCTACCGAAAGACGGAAAAGTGTTTGAGAGCCGCTGAGGCATGGTTTACTGCAAACAGATTAAAAATGAACAATGACAAAACAAACAAAATTCTAATTTATACAAAAAGAAACAAGAACACCAGAACAAAAACAATTACATTTCTTACATATAAAATAATAAAAACAATCTTTTGAGGTAGCACGAAGTGCCTACTTTGCCATTTTCCATTGTTCAGCAACCTAAGCCATAGCTGTGTGGGGATCATCGTCAGAAGTGGAAAGAATTTTCATACAACAAAAAAGGCCATAGGAACAATATGTGGAGTGGGATACAGGGAAAGTTGGAAAGAACTATAAAAACACAAATACTTACTATTAACTCAGTATACATACTAACCTTTCACGTACAAACATGCATACATAAGATATTTCAATAAAAATTCACAAAAATACAACTTTAACACCAGACAAAAAGAAGATTTGGTAATACCACTACATCGTACCGAAAAATCACAGTGTAATATCACTTATGTGGGCATAACATTTTTCAACAGTCTCCTAGACAAAATAAAGAAATTAGACACAAGAATGTTCAAGAGGGCCTCGAAGAAACTTCTAATTCGAGGAAACTTTTACAACCTTCGCGAATTTATGTACCATTGACAATGTAATTTTATTTTACGGAAATATATAATTTACTTTAGAATTTTAACTTTCTTAACAATATTTTTGATATATTTATTTAATTGTAGTAAATTATATCCTTTTATTTACATAAAATATACATAAGTTATTATTACAACATAAAATAATTTATTGATTTATTACTTCGTGATTCAAATATACAAGTAATAGAATTCTGTAGAATCGTTGCATAAAATAGGCACCGGTTTTCCGGTCCATTTCCCTTCACATATTCTCGACGAGCGCTAAATCATAGTGCATGAAGCATCAACAACACTAATGAATTGTCTCTGCTTTCTATCGCTACCTTTTGAAAATGATCTACATTACTAGGGAGCGAGGCACTAGGCAAATTGATTTCATGTTTGCACCATTAAATGCAAATTGTAATTACCCGTCTGTGTGACCATAATGGAAATAATTAAAATAGGATACCAATTTTTATCTATAATATTTTTTAACATTATATCTAGCAATACCATTATTACGCAAATTCATCTGATTAATTTGATAGGCATTCAATTGCTGGAACAAAATATCACTACATAATCACGCAACCAGAAGTTACTAGGATTTAATAATTTAAATACAGTTTCATAAATAACTTTATCAAAAAGAATTTTTAAACTCTTATTATTAGCCTAGATTCGTATTCGTATATAAAAAAATTCTATTCTAGGTTACGATTATGTATCTATGATAAAAATTATGCAGTAGTAGCAGAGAGCCTTGTTCTCGCTAGTAGTAGTAGTATAGTAAATATTATGCAGTGATCATTTTATTAGAAAATGTTTCGACAGTTTCTCATCATTTTTGTTTATTTTTGTTACGTCGAATGTGGTTCCTTAAGGTTAGACTGCCGCAAAAATTGGTTTAGACATGTACCAGTGATGACCAGGGAGGGTATAACGGACCAGGATTTATATAAAGCTAACGTTTTAAATTTGAAATCTCAAAGATACATCGCTGTTTTAAACACGACAATTCCAATACTTTGTGAAAATGCAATAGCAGATTTGCCAAATTTAACAACTCTTCAATTGTCAGAGCTAGGAATTATTGAGATACAACCTAGAGCTTTTCATGCTGTTCCTATTTTGAGAGCAATATTCTTAAATCAGAACCAGTTAACTAGAATAGATGTTGGAATTTTTAACGAAATGAATATTCAGTACCTTGACTTCTCATCAAATAAAATAAGCTACATCAATCGATTTGCCTTTGATAACATGAAGAAATTGATCGTCGTTTATCTTGAAAACAACAGGTCAGTACTTATTTACTAGTGGAATTATTGCCTTTACTTATAAGTTCGCCTTTAAAAGGTAAAATGATATAAAAACCACAACTTTATTTTGACAAAAATAAAATTTAAGTCGGTATATGAATTTGCCATTTTTAGAAAGATCAACACCAAATTCAATACACACGCCTCGTTTATGAAAATTAGACTCGGTTAACTTTCAGATGGCAATTTTGACGTATATCAACCAGTATTGGTTTGTTGCATACACCTACATGAAAATTATTTACTTAAAAATAAATATTAATACTTTTTTATACTTTCTACTCTTCTCGTTTAATCTAGGTATCAAAAATAGTATTATTTTAAAATAATTATAGTCTAGTTTTTAATTGATTAACACACCCGGAAGAATGGTTAGGTTATCAAATTGTTCATACATAAAAAAACTAGATAGCTATTTCAATAAAAAAAATAGTTAACTTCGAGCTCTTAAAAATTCATTTAAAAATATTTCTGGTAGAGAAAGTTTATAGCAATGAATAAAAGTATAGCAGTGTTTTTTACGGGTCTAAGTTTTGTCTATTCTTTGAAAATCCAGTGTAACCTGAATTGGTTCGAAAACGTACTGGTAATGAACCGAACAGCAGCAGCAAATTCGGAACTGTTCCCGGCTGATGTACTTGAATTGAAAGAAGAGAAAATAATAGCTGTTTTGAATGCGACTGTGCCGATTCTCTGCGAAGGTGCTATAAGGGACTTGCCTCGTTTAGAAACTTTGCAGTTATCTCGTTTGGGAATTGTGGAAATACAGCCGCATGCTATTCAAAAAGTGCCTAACTTGGCGAATTTGTTTCTAAAACAAAATAACTTAAGTATGGTGGATGTAGGATCTTTTAACGGTATGGGAATATCTTATATCGACTTATCGTATAATCAAATAAGTAACATAGATAGGTTTGCTTTTGATAATATGCCCAATCTGATTGCTGTTGATTTGAGAAATAATAGGTCAGTATGTTACACGTTAATGACGTTTTTGACTGTATATAATTGAGTTACTAACATTTTGTTTATTGGTATTTTCAGGCTGACAGATTTAAATCCAAAATGGTTTTACAACTGCCCAAAACTGTACAGTATATCTTTTCAAAGTAATGAATTAACAGAAATTCCATCTTACGCTTTTAAATACATGAAAGAAAATCACCAGAAAACCCATATTTACCTTCAAAGAAATAAAATTCATAAAGTTTGGCCAAAAGCATTTGCAAACTTTAAGAAGGAGACTGTTATTGAAATGGATTACAATCAATTAAATGAACTGCCTGTAGACATGTTCGATAGCGAAAAAAACGTTATAGACTTAATACTGGTATCTAATAAGTTCAAATGTTTAGACGATAAAGTATTGAAAATGTTTTCTAGTTCATGTAATTTCGTAAGCATTGAAGATAACCCCGTACAATGCGAATGCAAGAAAAAATTAGCGACGTTTGTTAACGAGACAATAGGAAAGTTTGATTTTGCTTATGAAAACGACATTATATGTTAATGTAGGAGTAATATTAGATTTTTTTATAAAGTTTAGTATATTTTATAAGAACATTATTTAAGAAACGTTTCATAGCTGAAACTAGGAACGAGCAAGAAAAAGAAGTGCAAATATTGACAGGTAGTATTTTAAAAGTTCCTGCTAAAAGGAAAGACGTGTAACTCCTGTATCACTGAGTGCGATTGAAAATTTGGCATAGTTCTCTTAGGTTCAATTCTCTTTCTACTGCAGTTTTTGAAGGAATCATTTCCTTTATCTAATGCATTTGAGATTTATTAATGTTATAATTATAGTTAAAACATTATTATTTATTCTTTAATAAAAACTAAAAAAAACTCCAAAATAAATGTATTTCTTTTACAGTTATAACTTAAACACATACTAAAGATAAATACTAAAAATAAAATTAGCAGTCTTCGTCAATTTCGTAAATTATTATTGTTGATCCCTTCTTTTTAAAGAATTTCTCTATTTTATCTGAGCATCGACAAGTGATGGGATTTCCAGCCATCAGAACTCTTTTGCAATTGAGAAAAACTTTATTGAACACATCTATGTCGAAACATTTAAAGTGATTATTCTCCAAAATCAAATCAAATTTTCCTCCCTTATTATTTCCAAACATACCTTCTGGAATCACGGATAAACTGTTGTTACTTAAATCAATTTGGCCACTTTGTTTTAAATTAAGGAAAGCTTTTGATTGAATGCTCCTAATTCTGTTACTACTTAAATCAATGACAAGTTCGTCATTAGGCTGTACATTTTTAAAAGCTTTCTTTTGAACATAACTTATTAAATTATTAGAAAACAATAAATTCACCACCGATTTAGAATTAAAGAACCATGATTTCTTAATTTTCTTAATTTTGTTATATGATAAATCTATTTTTGTCAAGTTTCTCATGTTGTCAAAAGCTCCATCTTCGATTACCCAAATTGAATTTCCTGATAAATCTAAGCTTATTAAGTTTAAATCATTAAAAGTGCCTTCTTCTATAAGTTGAAGTTCATTATTTCTTAGTTGTAGTACTATTAAGTTTGGCAACTCCCTAAATGCACCTGGTTTGACCGCTATAATATTTAATTGATTCAAATGCAGTTTTTCCAAATTTGTTAACCCCGAAATAGCACCTAAAATTGCAATTGAAATTATAAATTGCTAAAAATATCGTTTGTCTTACCTTCACATAGTACTGTAATATTAGCTGAAGTAACACTTAGAAATTTTTCATGATGCAATTCACTGATATCAGCTGTAAATGTTCGCGTAGTGTTTTCTTCTTTTATGAGACCGACATTTTGAAAGTAATTTTTTGAACAATTTATATCGAGCGCATTAGCAAAAAGAGTGAATGTTATTGACAAGAACACAACTTTGATCACATCCATTTTTAATCTAAGCTGCAAAAAATCTAGTAATTAATTTGATTTATGCCTTGTTATCGCACGAGCACACAAATCATTATTTATAGTGTCCAAGATAAAATAAATCCACATTTTAAAATGACTTATTTATCCTTAATTTGTTGTAAGTTATATATTTTTCATTTAATATTATTATTTTGTGAGATATAAATATAACTCAATAATTTAGAACAAAAAACAAATTTTTAGTTCGTTAAATTTAATTAAAAACTTCTAGACTTGTGATAAGTTTTTTTGTGAAATTTTTTAACTCGGTAAATACTGCCGACAAATTATACTTTTATAATAAAATATTCACTTACTAACCACGTGACCATTACCATCAGTTAAGTATTGATTTTAAACAAACAAGATTTTGTCATTTATATTAAACATAATTATAATGACATTATTGATAATATTATACCTATATATCTTTTCAATAATAGCATTTCTTATAAACATTAATTGTCGAAAACAAAATTAACTTTAAGTTTTATTCCCTGCCACCTTTACACGCTAATTGAATTAAAAAATTGTATTTCACTACCCTATTCCTCATATGATAAGAATAGATTATTTACAATGTATGGATACAAATCAAGTTTCTTTACTACGCAATCACAAATTTGTTTATTTATTATTTATTGGGATAGTAATAGTATTAATTATCCGTTTTCTGCTACGCACACTAAACATAAAATGCCTGTATTGTGCATCGCAGGATTTCCGTGCAAAGTGAAGGTGTAACGTCCACTATGTCCGATGTCCGGTAAGCAGACAAAAGGTTGTAGTATCTTGGAGCCATGTAGATATGGAAATTTTGATCACAAGACTTAGTTGCTCTAGGTATTTGTAAGTGTTTGTTTATATATATCTATATATCTATATATATATATATATATATATATATATATATATATATATATATATATATATATATATACAGTGGAGGACAGCGATTCTTTTACCATGTACGTGGTACCCTTTAGCAGTCTTTTAGAGAACCATATTTTGTCTCTAATTAAATATTTATTAAATTTTATTAAAACAGGATATTTGTTGTGTGGCTTGTATGGCCCCGATCTGTGACAGTTATCTATTTCGATTTCAATAATATTATAATTCAGGCGGTCTCTTACAAAACTAGTTACTGTGGCTACAATATTTTCTTCTTTGGTCTCCTGAATTCCATGTGGTGATCCATCAATTCCTCCTAGAGTAACTTTCTAGGTCTTCAGCTCTGTTTGATAGGCCAATGATACTTTGACCAATTCGGTCCAACACTCGCATTATGTTCTTTTAAAAGTTTCTAAAACGTTCTTCGATAGAGAAAAGCAGCTTCTTGTCACTGTCCTGCGATTTCTTTGCCCCTTCTAAATCGCGTTTAAAATCCATCATAATTGAAGCCAATGTTTCTTTTGTACATCTTGTTATATTGCCAACACGTGTGCCCTGTCTGCGCAAAAAAATGCACACTTTTTTAAAGATGTTGGTTACTGGCACTTTATTATAATTTATTATCTATTTGAAGTCTGTAAACTTAAGTTGCCACTATTTCATCCGTCGCACAGGATAAGTCTCCCACAGTGCTATAAATTTCGCACTTATTTTGTTAGTATTTATAGTAGAATTTATTATTGAACTGCCGGTCCACCACGACACGCCTCTATACGACCATAGCCTGTACCGTATAGAATAAAAAAAAGTTTTTAAAAAATAGTATTTTTACCAAGAATAATTATATAGAGACAAAGGATACAAGTATCCGCATCAAAAACATCGAATAACGTTATTTAGCTCGTGTGTGGTTAAATTTTATTTCACCGGATTGTATGTTCAGTCAAAAATTCTAAAAAATTTTTATTTAATCATCAAGATTTTTTTCGTCACCTTCAGTAGTAGACCCTATTTGGACTGAACATCTTCTCTTTGCATTTTCTCGTACAGCCTTCAGCACATTCCACAAAATTTCTTTTATGCCATTCAACCAATCTTACGCCAATCAACCTTTTTGTAAACAAAAATAAGTCACACGGGTCCAAATTCGGAGGATGATGGTATTTTTGCGTTTTTTCCCCTTGAATTCAGTTACAGCCACTGCTCTATGCGATGGTGCATTTTCGTCACTACGAGTTGTTCTGTCACGAATTTTTTGATAAACACGCTCCAATACAGCTAAAAATATTCTTTATTATAATGTACCAAACCATGAAATAAAAAAAAACTTTTGGGTAGCTTTGACGTAATTTTTACTTGTTTTTGGTATTCCATTCCGATGCCTGCTGACTTGTTTCCACGTCAAACTCATAGGAGCCATATCTTATCTCTCATTAGGAAAAGTCTTCGTTATAAAAATCGTGAAGAACTACTGTCGCCTGCTGAAAGCAAAAACTTCACGTGCGCAGCTTGATACACAAATAACTATTTTCATTGGAAGAACGTTTTCCTAATACTTGCGTGAGCAACTAAATACGCAGAAATTTAATCCTAATTGGTTCGGTTCGTCCTATGTACAGTGATCGTTATAATTATAAGGGATGCTATTTATGTAGAACTGACAACAATGGTGTTACCAGGTGAAATGTATTATTGCATTGCATTACAGTTTGACATTTTTGACTGTATATGTACTTAAAACGTTTTTAAGTGCGGTGGTATTTGTTGTTTACAGAAAGTTTAATAACAGTATTTTTAATAAGAATAATTTAATCTCGGCCAAATAATGTAATTGACTCACGAAATCGCTTCAATCAACTTAGTTCAAGTTTTGGAGATAAGGCGCCATCCCAAGCCACAGGTATGTCGCTGGTACATTGAATTCAAACATGGCAGTCAACCGTGTGAAGCTTCATACGCAACCTTCGTAGCACGACTTATAGACCTTTTGGCACCGCCGACAAGGCGATTAAATGATCTTCTCTCACACTACAAAGATTAACTATTTCTCTAGCACATTGCTTTACCATTTGAATAACCGGTCTCTCTAGCTCTATTTGATGGAGGTATGTATTACTTTCACACTTTCTTTCTTCTTTCAGCTTCAACAGAGATAAAATGCGAATAACTGTTTCCGAGAAAGTCTCGCATTCATGTCTTACCAAAATCTAGCTGTTCCATTTTGCATGAAATTTGCCAAAAATGCCTTCCCATTGACTTCATTT
>JAUIMW010000561.1:0-16480 GCA_033557785.1 Enochrus cinctus
TATGAAAATGTATGTATTGAAAATAGATTTTTGCTATAGATATTTAGTTTAGTAGTACCATATATAGCAGGAGTGCAACAGAAATATTAAGTTCGAAAAATGTGTCGTAATATCAGATGAATGTTTCGCAAGCGCAGCGATTTAACTCTACTGCATAAGCACCGTCGCTCCTCGTAGTGATTTAGTGACAAAAGGAGAGGGTGTTTATTGAATTCAATATGGATATGAAGAACGACAGAGATATAACGTACGTCATGTCAGAAACAGAGTCCACTCCATCTTTTGCCTGAATGTCTCTCACTCCTAGAGCTCGTTTCGAATTAGCTTCCTTAAAATGTACCTAAAATATGCAAATCTAGATTTGCATAATGGCTATTACTATGGGTATGCAGTTTGTATGATTGTTTGGACTTGTTCTTGCGGACTGCTGTGATGCGGTATAATTCGACCATTATCGCCACGGTAGTTCTTGCGCTAGCCGCGACTTGGTTTTGACTTGAATAATGGCAGTTTGTTTATTTGGCAACTTGAGTCTCCGCGCGTTCTCTCGTCCCGATTCCATCCCGCAAGCGGCTATAACGACTGCAGCCGCGTGTTGGTTATTGCTTTCTTTAGACGCAGCCGTTCAGTTTTATATGTTACATTACGTCCGCATTATAGAAGTTGTCGAAATGGCCTGAGAGTTTAGAACAGTCGTACGACTACACGATTGCCCGGAAATACATTATCAGAGAGCTGGCAAGCGACATATGTTGCACAACTACCTGCCGAGTTAACACTTTGCACGAATATATATTCCCGTTAACAGTTTGTTACCCTAATCCACTTAATATACATACGTGGAGTTCTATGTTTATACTCTTGTAACTGTTTGCTACCTCCTCCAAATACAACCTTATTTTCAATGTCTATTAATTGGTTTCAAATGCCATCTGATTTTGAATCTACATATACGTTAACAGAAGTAAATATATGTTAACCAGATCATTTAGAATCTTGACATTTCCATTCTAATAAAAATTCAGCGTTGTTTAATTAGTTATAAATACTTATAACATACTTTGATATTAGTTAGTTAACCCAACTTACTTAAATAAGGGAAATTTCTATATGAAAGATAAAATTTCCTTAAATTTTATGGATTCTTTCTTTTGTAAAGCAGTTATAAAATTTCAATAAACATTGGCATCTACAGTGATGGTAGAGCAAAATTTATATTGATAAACAATTGCCGTTCATTATCAAGGCTTTTTCGCTAAATTTTAAACTGGAATTTCATTTATCATAAAAGTATCATGAAATTATGTTTTAGATAGCTTCAGAAGAATATAATTGGCGAATTAATTTTCCAAATATAAATTCAATACAGTAATTAAAATGTAATACAATGACAAAATTGATTTTCTGGGATTCTGTCTCAAAAGGTTTTTTTAGCAAGCATAAACTACATTTGAAGCATTGCCACGAATGGGGTTTCAGTAAACCTTATACAGCGGATTTAGCTGCCATTTGTGACCCAACAACTTCATTGACCTCTTTCATGTAATAGTGTTCAAATAGTGGTAACATATCACAGGGGAACCAGTTTATTAAGCAATGAGGTAATAGTAACTTTGAACTGCATTTTTTTAGTTGAATTTTTTAGTTATCAAAAGCTCGCTCATTTATTGTGATTTGATATATCTTCAGAATATATCTATTCAAACACATAAAAATGATTATTTATTTAATAATATATTTCTTACGATGACTTCTGTATAATTTGTATCCTGACAGACGACTTTTTTCAATTAGAAAATTTTTTAACAATGTAATGCCACAATTTGTCATTTTTCAATTAATAGCAAGATAGAATTACTAAAGTTTGCTTTTCCTGCCGCTTCAAAATTCTATCTAACAAAAACGAATAATAACAAAAGATTTCCTTTTCCTCAATAATTTAAACTTGTCAATTAGTAAATTTCCTCTCCTTAAATTTAAATTTCAGTCTTTCCACTTGCAGCAGCCACACGTAGGAGGGGTCTTTTAAAATCTACTCTTTTGTTCTGTAACAGACTAATTTAGTAGTTCATTGTAGCTTGCCGGAGCTATTGACACAGGTAGCTGGAAGGGTTCTGTAATTCAGGCAGAGTCTAGAGCCAAGGGCGAAGATTTAATAAGCCTTGTGTACACGGACATCTACAAGGGAAGGGGCGAAGACCTAAGACAATGTCTCCGTCACTATACATAATTCATATTCCTAAATAAATATAAACCGGGATGGATGATATCATCATTTACGTAGAGCCGAGAGATTATCTGCTGTAGGCAATTTACACGTAGGCAGTCTATGGCATTGTTACATCGGATATAAGGTGTAGTAATTGTTGTAGCTTATATTAATGTTTTAAATTGAGCTTAGGATATTACTACGTACATATTCAGATTAGGATAAATTCAATTTGCACATGTGTCTTAACCTGCATCCACTTATTTAAATATAATATAAAGCTATAGTGAACATTTTATATGTTTAATATGTAGTTTTAACAAAAAAGGAGCAAATATTTATTTCAATAGTTTTTTTTTGTACTTTAAATATACTTTATACATAATTTACAACTAGCGAAGCAAATGGATGAAGGGCGTTATTAAAAGTAATCGGATATAAACAATATTATCCGGTCTGAAACATTAACAAGAAGATTAAGGCATTGGGGAGAAAACTCGGAAAAACTGTACTTAACGAAACGAAATGACTTCCAAACTTTGGAATTTGGTTCAAAGCTAAGAGCCAAGCAAGTTATTAGTACACAAAGAAAATATATAGGTAGAAAAATTTACTAGATGTTATACTATTATTTCTAGTGAACTTATAAATAAAACGAATGTTCTGCTTTTATTTGTTAATGTAATTATAAAATCCATACAATTTCACTAAATTGATAAATATATTATTAGTGCAATTATTGCAGACCGCTTTATTGAAATCACTTCACCCATACTATGTTCTGCAGTTGAAATAGTTTTCTATTGGTAAAATTCCAACTACTTTCTCTAATGATCTGAAAATAATGAATGAATAAATTATGTAATTGTGAGCCTATTAAATATGGAATGTGGTAGTATTATTTAATATAAAATTAAATTTCATGCAAAATCAACATATCCATACACAAATTATTGTTTCCTCATTTTCTTTTTAATAATAATAAAAACGCTTTTCGAAGTTGTGCATCTCAGCAAGAAAAGGACTCAAATGACAGAACATCATCATCCAACAAACTTTATAATAATATTATTAAACTTGAAAAAATTGTTTCCTAGTTAGACCGCGAGATCAATATCAATAAATTAAAATAAGTCTGTAAGCGCAAGATCACTAGTATAAAACAACCGCTCTCATCGGGCAGCCTATTTCATGGAAACTGGAAAAGCCGTAAGGTCTAGAAGTGGAAGTGTTAATGAAAATAGCAAAAAGTCTGCTCAAACAAAATAAAATCTTCACCTTTTAAAATATATATAGAGGCACGATTAATATTCTTTTTCATCGTATATTAAAAAGATCAGTCACCAATTTAATTCCAATAACCCCTGTGTCCTTCAGAGTTGCCAAAGAGGACTGGAGTTGGACTTTACTGAAAATTTGAGATTTATTTCCAGTCAGCGAGAATCTCGAATCTGAATTTGAATGAAACAGACTTTGCGGATCCAATACGATCCGTACGTCTGTGATATTTGTATATCTCTCAATTTCTTAGACCTGACTGTTGTTTTTATTATGCCAAAAACGATTTGTCGCTAACTATTCCTATTTAACTCTATGTAAAACATCAGGCCACGGCGACTTCCATTTTATGTGGGAGTTAAATGGAAATCGCCAGCAACCGATAGAAGATACATTTCATAAGAGTGATGGCCCCTTATTGTATAGAATACAAAATTCACCCGAGTGTTGATATCGTATAAGTCATACTATTAACCCACTTCTACATATGATAAAAATATTTTATAAAATAAATGTATCTACCATAAATATATGTAAGAAGCTTTCATTTGATAAATGCAATATGCTTGTCTGCTTTTCTAAGAAATTACTAGATAAAAAAATATTGTCAATTTGCCTCTTATACCACTAGCTTTACAAGTTTCGATAGGTGATATATTTTTTAATGAAAAAAAAATAAATAAATAAATAAATAAAATAAAATAAAAAATGTGTAGAACAAAATTAAGTTTCTTTAGTTGACTGTTAAGGTAATTTTCAAATACCATCAACATTAAGGCCCTATAATTTTTATCAAAATTAAATATATCCGTTATATAGCCACCTTAACAATCAAAATAAACGAAAAATTTATGTATAACATACTTGCATATTCTTGAAATTTAATTAACATAAAATAAAATATGTGGTTACATAAACAATGAATGGTATTCCGAATGTTCATTTTGCCGTACAACGTCGACCCAGAAGCATGTTGCTCGGAATCGTCGACAAAATTATATTTTAAAATTTAAATTTCGTATTCCGAAGAGTAATTAATTCAACAACAATGCACCTATTAATATTTTAAAAGAAATCCGTCGTTGCCAAAACGAATAAAATTTAACACAACAACGAGTCCATTGTGCGTGGGCAGAAACAATGTGTAAAATATCCTCGCGCAATTTCAGTAAAATGAACAAATCATTTGTGACCGAATAAAAATCTCATCGCGTCGTCCAAAAGCACTCTTTGACTCTCACCCTTACGCCAACGCAACAAACAATTCTAAACAGAATGAAACAAACAGAAATAGCACTTGTCATATATCGATTATCACAGCCGGCTCTGCTCCGGGCGTGCAGAGTCACGCAGCTAGGCTACGTTCCCTGCGGGGATAATTATCGGTAGCTGTACGAGACCCACTATGATCAGGCCGCACCAGAGGCGGTATGTTCGCGTCAGTGCACCTTACACACATACATATACCGCGTACGCTAAATCAATCGGTGGCTTTCAACTGATGATAGGCTTTCGCATCACAGCCAGATCATGTGTAAATTCAACCAAATCTGATATCAATAATCCTTTAAATCAAATTCTTCACTTTCTAATTTTGAGAAACAGCTGGGAGTGCCAATTTTCGACCAATCTCCGATTATTCTCTAGTATATGTCAAAAGTAGTCTGTTAACACATGAACATATCAAAATAGTCTCAAATAATTCAACATGCTAAGACTCTTAAAGCTAGTTAATTATTCGGTCTTGAAGTTAGCGGTTATATTAATTAGCAAATTGAAAAACTTGAAAATATGCATAAGAACTTTTATTTAAAAATTTCGAATAAAAGTCGGTGAAAGAATATGATTGTAGTTGAAGTTGAAGTTTAAGTTCAGTAGAGCTGGCAAGTCGTTACAATTATCTGTTGGTTGTAGATAATATTTTAGTATTTGTTAGGTGCTTAATAAACATAAACTTTCCATTTTACTTGTTTGACAATGGTTCAATAGGCATTACTTCGCTTCAAACATGATGGAAAAATGTCAAAACCGTGCTTGTTAAAATTAGCATAACAAAACGAAATCTGTAATAATCCCAACAACAAAAACTGATAATATTTAATTATAGTATTTATTTGTTACCAGAAACTAATATATAAACTATAATTAACTTAATGTAGATGTAAATAATTATCCATTATTTATCTCGCATTGTTGCGCCTATAAATTAGGTGTTTTATTCGAAACGTTCATGATTATTCCAATGAAGGGGCAAATACAACAGACTAGGTCGTAGCTTATTATAGATCATTACTGAAAACAATTGATCATTCTGCTAATGATTATGTTCATTTATCTGAATGAGTTAATGCTCCTTTATCTGTCAGGGGAAAACCTCCATTTATTATTGACTTAAGATGCCTGTATCGCTATGAAAGTGGAATAATCGTATAAATTATACAAGTAGATACGAGCTATATACATAATATTACGGCGTTATTAATGTTACTTCGATACTTATTTATGCCAATATATTTTTTTATTACTTTTTTTGAAGTATTTTTGTAGATCTAGCATTAATAAAGAAATCGATTGAAAATGTTTTGTAAAAAATAAACACGCTAAACGGAGAAGGGGTTCAGAAACACTTTCTTTCGTGTAAAATCTTCGCAATTAATTTTATTATTAGAACGAGATATCGCGTGATAGTCAAAGTAATTAATAAAGTTAACGTGTTGATCATCTAAAATTACTTCCACAACAATTAAATAAGACATTAACGGCTTCATTTAAAAGTGATACGTCAAGATAACAATTCAAATCTTTGCAGGACGATTAAATTTCGATATGGAGAATGTGTCACATGTCCGTAACTTATGTTAAAGTGTTATATAAAACCGACGTGTGAAGTTGGTGTGATCCCTGATAAAGACTTAAATGTCTTTATGTTCTTACAGTCCAATAATTCTTACCATTATATATTATTGGAACAATGCGAAGTGGAAACTAAGTTTCAAACTTGAGTTACGTGATTGCGAGATGCAGCGGCAAACAACGTTAAGCTTCCTACTTTTCTTTAGTGGCCGAATGTGCTGGAGAGAGTCTTTTAATTCACTTAAAATGTTTGACCAACTATAAAAGCATGGGTCTTCTAATTCCAAAATGAAAACTCTAGATCCTTTATTTTTGATAAGGTAATAGTAGTTACATTTGCAATGTTTGAACGCTTCCTTTTATCTTTAACTGATGCAACTTGAAATATAGAAAAAATTGAAGCAAATAAAAAAATTAAATGCAACATTTTTGATAAATTCAGATGATCAATAATGTCAAAGCCTTGATATGTAATTTTATTCTTTAAGAAGGGGAGTAGTGAGATCAGATGAAGCGGGAAGTAATGAAAACGTAATTGAAAGAGGATTGGATTTATGGATACTATAATCAACGTGATTCTTTGGCAGCTTTCAATACTCGCATTAGTGAATTATTATCATGTTGGTTACACATTGCAGTATGATGATATTTCACGCAGGCTTTTTTTACCTGTTTTTTTTTTTCTTCCGTAGAACAAATCTCCTATTGCATCATTTAAAATCAAGAATGGCAAGCGATTTATCGTCGATATTTTTCAGAATAAATTTTAAGGTCAAAATGAAACGACATTTATGATGGATGCCGAAACCCTTATGGGCGTTGCTGCATGATCCTAAAAGAAAACCGCCTGCTTTCCTACACAAAGTCATTGAACTGAATCTATTGAAGCCATTTCTTTTTTGGTATCATTCTATTGTTATTTGTTCATTTTATCGCACAAACCTTCTATCACTGCAATTTTATGAGAACGCCGTAAAAGTGCTTTATTGTAAACAAATTCTATATCAGGAAACGGCAGAAGAGAACGTATGTTCCCATTTATGTTGTGGGCTGTTCCTATACTAGCAATGATTTGATGCTTAAAGCGACCGTAAAAAGTAACGAGAAAATTTTCGTATAAGTTCATTGATATTACCTGTATCGTGGTTTTCACTTAAAAAAGTATGAAATTATCGTAAATTTTTATTAAGTTTGGCTATTATTTTTTACACTTATTGTTGACTTGACAGCTTCTTCGTATAGCTAATTCAATGTTCCTACAGTATATAAAATATTTGTTTTTCAGATAATTTAAATTAGAAACTCTATTTTTTGCCGTAGCTTTTGATTGAAATGCAATATGTCCACAGCAAAATAATTTTAAAGAGTCAGTGATGTAAACTAAGATTCGAAATTTGTCATCAACTTTAAATTCGAAATCTGCATTACTAGCGTAATCTGATCTAATTTGTCAAAGGAAATTAAAGGTAGCTATAATTCGTTTCAAGTTAACCTTCCCAGTCTGCAATGCGCTTTTCTTAAAGCGCTGAAATATCAGTACGCTGCCGTAATGTGTCGTAATATCAGGTGACTATTTCGCATGGAAACATTCCATACTAATTAACTAACAAGAGAATATACATTATCTATAAAAATCCCCTTTTTGTTTAATTTAAAAGTTAAAACATTTTAGATGTCGAAAAAATAAAATAAAAACTGATTAATAGTAACGAATTTAGTAATTTAACTATTAACGCCTAATGTACTCGTTCAATAAATTACTTTTTTACATTAAAAGATCACACAATGATGTGTGAGATTCTTTAAGAATCTTACGAGATTTATTATCCACCGCCTTTCGGATAACACAAATAATATAGACTCCTTACATCAGGTACTGAATACATTACAATCGTCATTTTTTTTAATTATTCGAATAAATATTTCTATCGAAAATATAATATTCAAAGTTATACCCAATTTTTCGCTCTGCATCATGGTCTTATAATATAAATATAATACAAAATTGTAAATATTAAACAACTTAAAAATAAGAATGTTTGTTATACTAATATAAATTTTTTATTAAATTGTAGTAATTTTAGGCCAAATTTTCGTTTTAATATTGACGTAATGAAAACATTCTTTTTTCAAAGTAAGTAAGTTTCCTAGCACTTTATATTGCAAATGACAAAAAAAAACTGCAAAATGAGTTAATATTTCAGAACACGTCCAGCGGCTAAGTGTGAATTGAAGGAAATGAAAGAATTAAAGAATGTTCCACACGAAACCTATTATGTGCAGATCTTATAGCCTACTGGATCTACCCTTATCTTATTACAACTCTCGACCACCCCAAATCTCTTGCAGGCAATTCTTAAGAGTGGATAATGAAAAGGCGATATCCTGCGACCGTAACCTCATGATATTGCTTCCACAACTATAATATGAAACGTAGAAATAAATTTTGAACCAAAATTACTACAACACGCGTTTATAAATTGCACGTTATGAAATCTGGTTACATTAAAAATTCAAAAGTATGGACTGCTGCGTGGACATCAACCAGTACCAGTTGTTAAATTCATTTAACGGCAACTCTTTTATTTAAAGTGTCAATTGTTGATTAATATCGAAAACCTCTGTTCATTGTGGCAATGGTTTCAATAAATGACATGATGAATGTCTCAGTTAAAATCCTCATGGCGCGCTGTCATTTTAGTAACTGATGATTGGACCACACAGAATTACTTTACGACCGTGCCGTTGTCATAATTAATCAAGAGGTTAACAAATGAATAATATACGAAATGTTAGTCGTCCTGAACTCAAGTATTCATTAATAATTTATGTTTTCGTCAGATTTGTGTAGCTACCAACTCTGTATTTATCAAAATTCTACTGTATAAATAATTAAAAAGACTTTACTAACGTTTACTTCATCAATAATTGCAAATTACATTATGGAAATCTTCATATTTCCTTGAGAAGTATTTCTTTCAATTTTATAAATAAATCCCCAGAAGTACCAATACCTGAATTTTAGAAATACACCAAAGAATTTAGCATACTTATTCTGCAATTTCAAATTCAAAATTGAAATGGGGACCCTACATATATGAATATTTTTCATTCAGAGAGAGAGCTTATTTGTACGGTTCCCTATTCAGACTAAAACATGTATATATTAAACGAGGATCCGTTCAAGTCGGAGAACTGCAGATGCATTCAACTCCTACTATAACAGAATAAAAATTTGCAATTTGAAAAATTATCTAATACTAATATACATGTAAACGAAATTCTAATTTTCATTAACACATTCTTTTGTTCACTTATTTGACATCAATTTTATGGGTAAACTCATTTTACATTGCAACAATTTATTAGTTAATAATGTTAGTATATAACTATTATTATATAATATGCACAAGGTGAAAAACTAACACGAAATAATTGTATACATTGGCCGCCCATTTTTCCTGTTAGTTTTGTATAATTAACTAACAAAGTAGATATGCAACAGATAAAATTCCTTTGTTCATTTCTAGAGAAAGATGTGTTGTATTTTATCTTAAAATATAGATCGATACAATAAAAAAACATTAGCATCTCGACGAAAAAAACTAGAATATAAAGAAAATGATTTTGTCTAAAAACTGGTCAGATCAAAGAGGAAAATATAAAACTGCAGAAATAACGAAAATCCTAGAAATTGGAAGATTCCTAACTTCAAAGTTTGATTACTAGATGATAGCTACCTTCAACGTAGAACAAAATACAATAAAATTTCGTTACTACTGACAAAAAATATGTTCAGTTCAACACAAGTTAAATTGGTCATTTATATACATTAGTAGAAACGTGTATTAATACTGTCATATTTTTCCGATTTATGTTATGACACTGTTTATCCTAGAAGAGAATGGAAGCCCGAGCAAAGCTGGAAAATATATTGTTTTATATATTAATTCGTGACCACACAACATAAATTGAGGACTTGCCCAGTCTCCCTCAGTGTAATATATACGGAAGATGGTTCAGCTCTGACGCGAATAAAAATTGATGGCCATTCATTTATCAAAGATTTCCTTAAAATGAAATGCACCCCTTATGAAAAATAACACTGGTAGTTAATAGCCCATCTCTTTACGTAAGCTGCGTGCGTAGAGGACTTTAAAATCGTTATGGCTGTCTGTCATATCAAAGATCGTATTTGGTTTATGGTCTAGGTTACGATCTCAGATTATGTGTAATATGTGAACAGAACTTAAAGCAGAGGACTCGTTACTGGGATTCTGAATGTATAACACGAGACTTTCCTAGCAGCCAATGCCTTCCACTAGTTTTATACTCGGCTGTAAAATTTGAGTATGTTTTTTACTTACTTTTGATCTCATTTTATATCCGCGTTCTTTTGAAACAAAATACAACAAAAATGATTCTAGCGTCAGAGTGTTATTTTGAACATGCTATTTTTAGTAGTCAATTATTGCAATGTTAAAAAAAAAACAATTAACTTTTCTCTGTTACAGTGGGTAGAGTCTATATTTTATTTTTGCTGGTATGTCATACATCACACTTCATAATGATAATCTAGCTATATTCTTCTTTAAAAGGTTGACGTTTGAAGAAGACGTAAAATATCCAGAAAGTGGGATTTACACGGCCTGAATGAAAGACAGCAGAAAAACTGAAATTTAACTTCGGAAATGCCGCTCACCAGGCACAAGAGAAAATCACTCCTTCACCGAATTTTTACTGACGATAAAAATAGACCTAAACTAAATTATTAGTATCACCAGTCATATCAGTTATATTGACTGCAAGGCCAAATCGCTATAGCCGGAAGACAATACTCTGAATTTGGTGAGATCAGGTGTTCAGCAGAACAGCGCTTCAATTTCCGATATTATATTTACAGGCCTGATGCGTCTTTTCTTGAACCTAAATTTTCTTCACATTTATTTCAAATTTGATTTTTAATTCCTTGTCTATTTTCTTTGTTAATAAAAAATAATAATTGTTATTGTTACGAATTTGATTTATTTAACTGGGATTATAGTAAAACAAGTATTTTGCTCAAATTACTTTACAACTAATAGAACTACAATTAGTACAATAACTAATATGTACAATTGCGCTTATGATACGAATATAACTGACTGGCTGCCTTCGATCTTCTTTATATATGCTAGAGCCGGGATTGCACAACCTTCTAGCCGTTTCTTTCTCGACCGTCTGGAATCTTCGCATATAAGAAGTTCTATGTGCTCGCTTTCCTAGCATAATTTTATTCATCTCTGTTTGTCAGACATCTTTATAAGTTTGGAGTTTAGTTTGAGCAAGTGGTTGGTAACATCCTCAATAAACATCCACCTGGTCGATAAACTGCATGTTTCTGTTAGCTTAATTTCTTCTCTTCCTATTTTCATAGTTCACAAGCCTCAGTGTACTTTTTATTCCGATGTTGACCTGATTTCGAAGTTCAAAGCCTAGATTAAACATAATTGGTTGACTTAGAAACACCTCTTTCGTTTTATTTTCCTGGCCTTTACTTGCTTTCTTGACGGTGGATTGTTTTCACAAGTCTGTTTCAATTCGACCTTGCTGATTCTGAGCCGGCTCTATTTTACCGTTCACAAGTATTAACAGAACACTGTCTTAAGTGTTCTAACGTGTAATTTTTCGTTCTGCACTAACCTCGAGTACTACCCACTCTCGCACTTGTATTCCATCCAATAGCCCGGGTCTTCTTTGTTGTTATTTTGGGCGTGTTCATTCTTTTTTCTTCCAATGTGCGTTTTTTTCTGCCTGGACGCTTTCTGTTTTGTTGTTATTTGCTGCTTTTGCTGTGCGTATTTCTCCGCTTCTATTGCTAATTTTCCGTACTGTCCTAACATCGAGCAGTAAGCACTCTCGCACTTATATTCCACGCGACACTTCGTTTCTTTGCTATTATTTTGGGCCTGTTCCCTATTTTTCTATTCTTCCCATCATTCAGATGCACAAGACATTAGATATTAAATATTATTTGTTTGTTATTAATTTATATACAACATACAATAGTTCCACTAAAGCCTGCGTGGCAGCAAGTATCCATTCCATTCTGAAACTTTCATAATTTTTATTTATTTATATTATAAATATTTATAAATTTTGATATTACAATAAAAATTGAATTTTGCGGAGCAAAAAATGTGAAAGACTGATTAACATTGTGGCCTCAAAGTTATATTACGTTAGTTTGTTTCGTAGTTGCAACTTTATTATTTCCCTTACACTCAAAAGAAAACTAGTTTTCCCAGAACACTACCCTCTTTGAGGAACAATTGCAATTTGGCAACCAGGTCAAATATCTGGGTTTGATATTCAATGGAATATTGACAGACAATTTCAAAATATGACCAACAAATGCAAAAAATATCTCATGATGTCAAACTCTGCAATTGGGAACACATGGGTACTTGTGCCACACAAAGAATACTGAATATACAGACAATGGTAAAACCACGGATTCATCCTCACACAGTATCTTCGAATATCTAGCAATCACACAATGGAGATATCTGTTCCAACAATCGTTCAATCCAGGTAACCAAATACACCTGAAGCACCTGACAAAGGGTAACTTGATCTGGTCAAAATAATAGAAACACTACATTATATACACAAAAAATTAATCAATCAATGAATCAATCAAGAGAATAAATACTTAAATAATCAAAGTCAGGTTGTATATTTCGGTATATAGAAAATGTAATTAAATTGTTTTAATTTTAATGAAGTTTATTATTATCGAGTCATGCACCAATGAACGCCAGATCCTCGTCGATCATTCTACTTGTCTGAATCCAGGCGCGACATTATACTCGTTAATTAGAATATATCGCCGGTTACAAACAGGGTTCACAAACTTTATAGTAACAACCTTAAAGCATTATAAGTCTTATATATCAGCATATGATAGAATTTTAAAAATTGGAACGGCTATTATAGCACTATACGTTTTAGTAAATCAATTCCTTTAAATTGGATAAGTAAGTCTTATTATAATTGCATTATATGAGGCGAACTGGGCACGTATGAAAACTGATATCAAATCGAATCGGTTCAGATGTCGGCTTCAATGTATAATGCTATTTCGTACGATACGTACATTTAAGTTCGAATTCAAAAGATCATTAATATAAATAATAAACACTGTACGATCAAATACAATACCTCGGGGAACATCAGTATTGCACTGAAGGTCACTACACTTGTTATCAAAGCACACCGCGTGACGATTACCATCTTTCTTACATGTCCAGCAGCATTGATTAATAGACTGTATCAGAAGCTTTTCTCAAATCGAGGAAGACGGCTTTTGAATACATGGAAACAAAAATAACAAATATGAAACCGCATCGTAAGTGGAGATGACACAACGAAAAACGTGCTATCGTTGTGAGAGGTGGTGAGACAGGTCTTTTATATCTCCAATTTTGTAGATTGGGAAAACTTTGGTTATTTTGAAAGCATTTTTATAATTTGTTTTATAGCTTTGACATTTGACAATTATATAGTGTAAATATTATAATTATGTTTGACATTTGCACCAAACTCTTTAAATCTTTTTCTTTTTTATTTGAAATACTTATTAAAATATTGAAACATAGTGTAACGAACGATTTTCGACCGAAAAACGCAATGGAAACGAATCGAAAAATCTAGAAATTCTAGATCTGCGAATTTACGAGAATTTACTCCGAGTATATAAAGCATCACATCGGACCGAGGCGGCAGCCAGTCGGACAGACGCATAGAGTTAGCCGAAGTCGTGTTTATAAAAAGTAGAATATTTCATTGATTTTATTAATTGGTAATAATTATTAGTGTAAATAATTTTTAAATATAAATTTTAGCTAAATAAATTGTTTTATCTACCCCACGAACGTGGTTGGTGTCAGGTGTGGGATAAAATAAATCGTATCGTGTAGTGTAAAATGGCTCCACCAAAAAAAAGAAAAACAACCTACAGCAGAAAATGCAGCAACAGACGTAGACCCTGTTACGGCGATGCTGCAAAATATAATGGCGGAACAGAAAGCAGCGCAGAAAGTTTTTGAAGAACAGTAGGCTCCTATGACAAGACAATAGAAAGTTCTAGAAAATAAAATGGAAGAACAGAAGGCAGCGCAGAAACTTATAGAAAATAAAATCGACGGTCAGCAGAAAATTCTAGAAGATAAAATCGACGGACAAAAAAAGCTCCTAGAAGATAAAATCGACAGCCAACAGAAACTTCCAGAAGAAGCAATGGCAAAAGAAGAAAAGATTCTAGAAAATAAAATCGGTGTTCTAGAAGGGAGAATAGAAGATCAACAGAACTTTCTAGAACAGGCAATTGGCAAGCAGCAACAAATTTTCGAACAAAAGCTGGACCAGCAGGAGCATTATTTGGTGAGAAGAACGGACGGCAAGTTCGCCGAAATTGAGAGAAAGTTTTCAGAGCTTCAAGTTTCTGGTCTGCACCGCAGCGGGCTCCGACGCACAAAAAGTAAATGTTCCGAAATTTGATAGCACTATCAACTGGACCTATCTACAAGAAGGTCTTCGAGCAACGGCAGTACCATGCAAGATACATTTACTAACTTAATGGTGGTTCCGTAAGGTGAAGCCATGGGTATTGTGCAAACGTTAAATTCCGCATATTACGAAGACCTGGTGCGTGCCATAAATGCTCGATATGGAGATTTACATTTACAGCCAGTGTACATCACACAATTCCAGAACCTAAAGAAGAGGAGCAAGGAGACTATTCAAGAGTTCGCGGCAGAAGTTGAGAAGGCAGGTAAACTGGCCCATGGAAATCTGCCGGAGGTCGCCTTGAATAGGATGCTTCTTCAAGTATTTGTGTCAGGCTTAGACGACACAAAGAGGGCACTTGCGGTGACGGCGGCGGGTAAGAAGAACTATTGTGAAGCTGTTGGAGTTGAACTATGAGGCGACCCAAAAGTCTCTTCGTCCACTTCATAACATAGGGGATCTAACCCCAGAAAAAGCTGAAGACACCATCCAAGAAATCCACTCAGCATCAAACATCTGCTTCTTCTGCAAGAAGGAAGGGAAGCTGTTGGAAGAGTGGAACCGGTGACCTGGGTGTCCAACAGCGAGGTTTAGAGAACAAGCATGATGTCAGAAGCTTCTTGGGCCTTTGTACCTACTACCGGATGTTTGTACTCGGATTTGCCAACATCACCAAACCTCTTCGTAAGTTAAAAGAAGATGCGGTCAGTTCTAGTGGACCAGGGAATGCCAGGAGGCTTTCGATCGCCTCAAGGAAGATCTGGTAGGTGCAAACATTTTGAGCTATCCGCGACCAGAGGGGCAGTTCATCGTGGATACAGACGCAAGCAATGTGGGAATAGATGGCCTACTTTTCCAAATTCCAGATGGACAAGAAAGAGTCATCGGATATTTCAGCAAGACTCTATCCAAGCCAGAGAGGAACTACTGCGTGACCAGGAGGGAACTTTTGGCAGTAGCTAATACATTAGAGCACTTCCACAAATACGTCTATGGACGGCCGTTTCTCCTCCGTACCGCCCATGCAGTCCTGACATGGTTGATGAATTTCAAGCAGCCTGAGGGTCAAGTGGCTCGCTGGATAGAACGCTTGCAACAGTACGATTTAAAGGCTGAACATCGTCGTGGTGCCGCTCATCGGAATACTGATGCTCTTTCGAGAAGACCTTGTCCGGATGACTGTAAGCACTACCAAAGGGTCGAGAAGAAAGAAGTCTTGCAGCTGGCGCAAGTGGAACTGCGGCCGACCGTACTGGATATGGAGGGTTATGGCGAAGACCAGAGGAATGATCAAGAGATTGGATCCATTTACCAATGGAAACTTGATGGAAGGCCACCCGAACGGGCTGAAATATCTGATATGTCCAGGAGTTAGAAGAACTGTTGGGCGCAATGGGACTCCCTGGTGGTTGAAAATGGGCTTTTGAAGAGGAACTTCAAGAGTCAGGACGGAAATGACGTGATCAAACAGTTGGTCGTTCCCAAGACTAGGCGGAGTGAGGTCATGAGGGAAGTTCATGATGGGACTACTGGAGGTCATCTAGGTGTTAAGAAGACCTTGGACAAGTTGAGGGAACGCTACTATTGGGT
>JAUIMW010000562.1:0-16469 GCA_033557785.1 Enochrus cinctus
GTATCATAAAAATGTCTCTACGGCTTAAGTTTTATTGCCGTTCTGTCATCTGAACAATGGTATTGTTCGTTAATGATTAAGCTGTGAACCTTTTGTAAGATGTCGCCCGGCTCCAATGTAAACGTTCCGTAAGGATTTAGTAGCAGGAATTTGTGATAGAATATTTAACTCTCACCTGAAATAGTATGTCAGTTTCTTAACCGCTTAATGTACATACCTGTCTTGGGCTCGTTTAACTAGAAATTTTTGTTTTTGTAAAAAAAAGTAATTTTGGTATTTCAAAATAATTTTTTTATGTCAAAGGTTTCAAATAAATTTTTGGCAAATGAACCAAAAGTTGACCAAATAGAAATCTAGGGCTATAAGACTTAAAATTAATAATTACGTAATACGTAATTACTTAATTACATTCATGCATTTATATCCAGTCTGAATTTCATATTCTGATGAAAGTTTTTTTTTTGTGGTTGAACAACATGTCTTCATTCCTCCTACAATTTTTTCAATTGAGTGATTCAACGGATAATCTGCATCTAAGTTTTTTTCTAAACTTTAATTGTCTAAGCCTGCATGGAGCTTGATTGAACAAAGCGTATTACCAGAACCTGTGCTTTCTTTAGTAAAAAAAATTTAGTTAGCGGTAATTACAACATTGCTTATGACAACTTGGTCGAACATTACGAAAATCCCCAACTTCTAGCAAGTCATTATTTTTACAAAATCTTGTCTCGCCCACCTTTAACAGACAACGCAGAGTCATTACACCACTTAGTAAGTACTCTCTCTGAAAATTACACTGCTTTTATATTATTAAATTTATTTTAATAAGTTTAGCGTTAAAATTGTTGACTATGCCTATGTACTTGTGTTTTGACTCAGAAGCTTGCCATACTTTCCAACTTTTCAAACGTTGCTTGATTTTCTACAAGAGTATTATAATGAACCTAAATGAAACTTCTCAAACAAATTTCTAACAAATGCATAAAAACTTAAATGTACCTATTATTGTGAAGATCATGCACTTCACAAATGCGACAAACTAATTGCGTTGGCGTTTCAACAATACTATGATCACTTGAAAACAAGAAAAAATTACATTTCTCTTAATTGCAATCTAGTTTCTCAGGGCAAACAAACTTGCATCAATCACACTCGCCCTCACTAAATAAGGCACATTCTAAGCCTTCAAGTAAAATTAATAGTGTTTCACACTGTATCATCACAGACATGACCTTTCTTTTAAGGCAAATTTCTTGACATTTGGAGAAAAACACGTCCAGTTTGTTTGATAGTAGATCCAGGTAGCAATTGCTCTACCGTTTCACTAAAAACTTGAAATTGCGAAAATTCCCTTTACTTGCAGAAGTGAATCCAGTTGGCAAATCTCTTCTTGTAACTATAAGGTCTAATGTACCTTACTTTCTAGCTACGACGCTCCATTCAAAGTGAGCACACAGGTCCTCGTACCCCAAATTACAGGGAAATTGCCAAATAAAATCGAATGGGATTTTGTTCGTTGCCCCTATCGATAAAGGCAAGTCTATCATTGGAGAATCAACAGCATTTCCAACTATTTTTGGTTATGTTTTGATGAGACGAATACAAAACACTCCCTTTGTGGAACTGTAAATGCATCTGCATGTCCAGCTTTTATGGTTCTTTGTTGCGCTTCTGGAAATTGAAAGAACATAATTCAGTAAAACTGCCCGCCCCAGAGAACATTCTTGCAGAAGACCATATTCAGACTAGAAGCAAGGACTATGCTTGTACAATTTAGCAGTAATAGTTTACTATCAAGGCAGTTACTGTTACTTAGTAAATGGGTAGGTTAGTCACTTCAAGATTTAGAAACAAACACCTGTATTGAAGTGGCTAAATTAAGAAGACCATTTTCTTTCGACTGTGTCGCGCGACCAGTCAGGTTGCTATATTGTCGCCTTGCCATTTCAGGTCAACCTTCCAAATCTATCTCAATTTGAGGATGGTGTCTTGTCCAGCTTTAGGCGAAATTCTTGCCTCCATACTACCTTTGCAGAATTTATAACTGAGTTTTAAGACTTAGATCGTATGCAGCCTACTAATAAATAAACAAGGTATTATACCACACCATGCTGTATTTAAGAATCGTGATCCTACTGGAAAGATCCATGTAGTTTTTGACAGATCATATAAGTGCAAAGGTAGCTCTTTGAATGACCACCTTTAACAGGCTCAAAACTCCAATTGGAGATTACATTCCATCGCAGTTTTGAATTCATCGCATAGTTTTAACTTTGGATTTTATAAAAATTTGTAGACAGACTTTATTCCGCCCTGAGGATCATGCTTAGTTACACATCTTATGGCTAAGTGCGGAAAACCTACCATTACAAAACTATGAATTGAAAATCATCATTTACGGTCTGGCCTATGCACCCTTTCTCGCTATGAGAGTTTAAGCAACTTGTCATTGATGAAAAATATCCAATGTCTTCTCATGTTTTACTTGAGTTTATTTACATTAACAATATCGTTCATTCATAGCTTACTTCACTTTTGGGTCAAGACAGATTTGAACTCCGCAAATGAACCAATAACAGCAAGGAAGTTCTTGCTTTGTTACCTCGCAAACATTGCGAGTCAAAACTTTCATTTGACAATCCTACACAAGGTTCACATAAAATCTTCAACAAAAACTCCTAGTATGCCTAGATTGGAGCTATGCGGTGCGCATCTCTTCGTAGAAATCTATAAATCACTATAACAATTGTTGAAAAAATTGCACATCGGTGACAGCTGTTTTTCCACTGGTTCTACAACAGCACTATCGTGGCTGAAATACATAGCTCAGCTGGGGTAACATATTGGTAACATGCCACTACCGACAACACTCCTGCGGACTGTACGTCCTATGGACTGTCGCCCTCTGAATCTGTAAACCACCCAACCTATTACAATGGCCCTGAGTCATAAGGAATTCACTAAGGAATCAACCCTAAACCATAAGTCTCTGTCAGGAACTCTTTTCATAGACACAGATGTTTTCTTTACTTGAAAAATCTTCAACCTTTTCAAGGTTGCAAAGAGTGGTCGCCGACTGGGATTCATTCCATCAAAGTGATCCAAGACGCCAGGCATTGTTGAGAAATTTTCTTTTTGACAACCATAAATTAATTATACCAATTGAAATAAATAACAACAATAGTTTATTTTCTAAAATAATCTGTACTACCAATCTTAACCATGAATTAGACATGCCTCAAATTTTAACAGTGCAATTCATCTACAAAATTGCAATATTGTGAACTGAAACTTCGCAATGTTATTAAATAAGGTCTCCTTTAACTTATTGCACTGTGAAAAACCATTAAAATGGTGATAAACATTCATTTGTTTCATTGTTTGGAGGACACTGCAATTTCCACTGTGTCAGTTTTAAGCCAAATTTTTATATTTGTATTTTTTGCAAAGCCATAAAATAACGTTTTAGAATATTCGTTTTTAAGAAATCGTAATACTTTGACAGATATCATGGATCTTGGTAGAATAGTACTTTATTTCCTTTTGTTCTATGTTAAGTACTTTTTTCAATTAGTTTTCATATGATTTATCAATCTCATGATTTTTTCCAATATTCATCGGAACTGAATGGAAATTCAGTTCTCATATATAATTTATAAATCTTATTATTGATGCCATATCTAAATTTGAAAATAAGATTTAAAAAAAAACTTAGCATATATCTTATACCATATTATTGTTAAAAGGTATTTCAACAAGAGTAAATGTTCCTGAACCATCTTCTAATACTAATACATCTGCCAGAACTGGTCCTACGACTGCAGCAACTAATTCAGGAGAACCTGAAGTAGCAAATACAGAATCACCTCGAAATGAAAATGCAACTACTGAAAGAGATGGCCAACAGCAACCTAACATAGATAGACCGCAAGTTACTATACCAGCCATGTTTCAGAATAATCCAAATGTTGAATTTATTATGGAAGTTACACCAGAAAGTATTACTATAGATTCTTTGGAGGCCACTTTGTTAGGCTCTAATAGAGTTGGTGATTGTAAGTATACACTTTTCTCATATCTTTATATCAATAACGCACATCTATGTAGATATGTTTTAAAATTAATTTCAGGTTCTCGCATATTACTAAAAATCTTGAAAATTAGATGAGAGTGGTGTATATAATACAATTCATTAACAGTTGGATCTTGAACTTCCACATTTTACAATTTATAATTTATTGCAACCATATTTTAGTCACAATTTATTAATTTCTTTTGTCATTAGCATTAATTAAAAGTTATTTCTATAAACTTATGATGATTTCTTTTCAGTATTCCGAGGAAATTTGGCTGCTCCCCCACCAGATTTTATACAATCTATCATGCAAGTTGCTGGACAAATAATGACTAGAGGTGCACCAAATGTTACTATTTCTACTGGTGGAGGTTCGATAAATTCAACACAACCTTCAGCTCCACCAGCGGAAGCCGCATCAAGTACAACTTCTACTCAAACTACCCAAAGTAATGTCCCTTCAAGTCAATCAACAGGGCAAAATTCTCAAGCAAGAGGGAATACTTCAACAAATCCTACCACTTCAACTCATACTCGAACTTCTTCAAGACCTCATGTCCATCTTGCTCAACATGCTATGCAAGGTTTTGATCCATTCCTTCCTTGTAATTCACACCATGTCACAAATAGAAGAAGAGGTACAGCAATTCGAACAGGAGGCCAATTTAATGTAAACTCTAATAGCAGTGCTAGAACTGGGGCAGCTGCTAATACTGGAACACCAGGTGCCCAGGGGAACAATCAGTTTAATCCGTTGTATAATTTGGTTCAAGGAATTTTAAATAGTTTCCAAAATGCAGTAAGACAAAGAACACCTACTACTGAGGCTACTGCAACAACAAGACCAACAACAAACTTCTCTTCAAGTGATGTAATTCCCCGCCCACACAGCAATGAAGAAATTCCAGAATTTGCCAGAAATTTTCCTCATTATAATGGAATGGTATTATTCACTTTTTTATTATTATTTTATGAAGTTTATTTCGAAAATGTTTTAGAATATTGCAGATCCAAATGCACCTCCAATATATTTTATATTGAATCCTGATGAACCTTATGTAGGAGGTGAAAGCATTCTAGTTGATTTGATAAGAATCTTCACTCGGAATTTGAATGTGTTGTAAGTATAATTTCTACAAAAAAAAAGATATATTTTACATCAATTGGTTTTAGTGATTTATTACAACTGAATGTTGGTAGAATAGAACCATTAATGCGATTAAGGCGCGAAATTCGTCACTTTTTTTTATATAGAATATTAAATGGCCTTCCAAATGCCACAAATGTAGACAGAGGAGTAAACAGAGTTATGCAAGAAATGCAAGGCTTTTTTGAAGCTTTTGTAAGTATAAAATTTTTAAAAGTTTTGCTTATTTAAGTATATATATGTATGTATTTTTTATTTTAGAATCAGTTGGAGGTCAGAGATGATATAGATCTCGTTCGATCAATACAAATGCTCTTTAGAGCTAGACTTCCTAATATTTTATCACTAGCTGCCTCTATAGTTCCAAATTCTCTACGAATGCTTGTTGAGCAAGTACGTATCACGGCAAGGCAACTAACTGCTTTATGTCTTCATTGCAGTGCGAATGGTCAAGAAGGTCTCGAGAATTTTGTAGAATATTTAACTGTAAGTAAATTAGTAGAATATCTTTATATGAAATATGTTCTTACAAATGGTCATTTCAGAGAAGGTATATGATGCTTCTTCCAACTGAATTCCATGAGTTCACCGTAATGGTTCATAATGTACATATGCGTCAATTTTTAAGTGAATTAAGCGTACCAGAAAGCATTTTACAACCTTATATTGTTAGGCGTGTAGATGCTATAACAACTCCCATCTCTGAAAATTTGCAAGTTCCAAAACAAAAATCTGCATCAGAAGAGGTATTTATTTGTGTTTTATTACTCTTACAATGTTAATCATCATATCAGTTCTAAGATTAGATTAGCAGTCACCAATATATGCTGGATGAAAAGGCTCCAGGGAGGATGCACTAGTCCCGTTAAAAAAAGAATTATAAACTGTAATATCTTCTTTTTCCAAATTATACAATTCAATCTTGGATTACAAGCATAATTTATTCCGTAAAAGTGCTTGTAATCCAAAGCACTTGTGTATCAACACATATTTCACCAAATTTCAGGAGAGATTTTTGCTATTGTCCCTTCATCTACAACCTATGTGATAACTGTTGCAATCCTCAATTTTTATTTATGTGTATCAGGACCGCTCATCTTGAAAAGCCCTTGTTAACAAATACAATTGAATTTTTGCCAGTTGACGTTCAGGTCATTGATTTCTGGGTCAATTTCCGATAAAAATGTATGATTCTATTTTTGTTTATTCTACTGTAAATATTACGTTTAGACAAATATGGAATCATACATTTTTGTCGGAAATTGGCCCGGAAATCAATGACGTGAATGCTAACTGGCAAAACTTGGACTGTATATTGAAATCAAGTTTTTACTGTAATACATTTCATAGACATAATAATATAAAAATCCAATTTCTAATTTAATAACTTTTTATTACTAATATTACATCAACATTTTAGCCGATGGATATAGACGAACAGGAGCCATCTGGATCAGCTAATGCAGCAGAAACTCCTCTTCCGTCTTTAAATCTAGCAGATGATTCTGAACCATTACCCACAGTTGTAATAGGATCAGAGGGTTGGCATGGTCAGGTGCCTGCAGATTGGGTACCGATAATAGCGAGAGATTCTCAAAGACAACGTAGACAAAATCAACAACCTGCATTTAGTGATGCTTATCTTTCTGGAATGCCTAGCAAAAGGCGTAAAATAGTAACTAGTACTAAACCACAGGGAAGTCTTCCACAAGTTATTACAGGTAAATATTTCAACATTGATGTTATGGTTTGTTCTTATATTCCTTCATTTGCAGATAGTGTTCGGCATGCAGTTACAGCAACAGGTCTTGCCAATGTAACAAATATTGATATTGTATCGCAAGCAGCAGGGTCTGACATCAATATTCAATCAGCTTATAGAGATTTATTGCGGACTAGTGTTCAAGCAAATTTACAGGATAATGAAGATTTTACTCCAGACAGGTTTCCTAATGCAACTAATTATTTCAATAAACCACAATAAATGTATAGATTTTTTACTTATTATTGCAATGTTATTTGGAAAGAAATGACTTGGTTTTCTTGTGTGAGGAAATTTATTTCCCAGAATATTTTAATAGAATTATGTACATACCTGGCTGGCCTATGATGTTTAACTTAATGGCCATATTAATATATTAGACCTTATTTCAATCTGGTCAATCACAGACTCCATGGAAAGGGCTTTACTAATAGCCGTTAATTATAAAATGTATTTGTATATTTAATTAATATTGTATTCTAATATTATCATTAAAACTTAAATCACTTGTACTGTGCATTTGTATGTTTTATTTCTTTCCAATTTATGCGTTAACTTGCAAATAAGTTAACTCACTTGGTGAATTTAATTTATATTTCCTTTTTTGCAAGTCGAAAAAAAATCAATTAAAAAAATTTATACGTTTGGCAAATTAGTTTTCAACATTATATATTCCGCCCAATTGGGTTGGCGGTTAAGTAACTGCCAGCGGGGTCACCTTTCAGGTACCAAGATACAGGCAGGGACTATGTCTGAGGGGCATTCATATAACCTAAGCATTAGAATACATTAGACCATCGTTTCCCAAAGTGGTTCTAATATAAAAAAAGACGTGTATAAAATACAAGTAATAACAGGCATCGCAGCGAGTCTGGCAGGTTTATACAGAAACGTAACAGAGTATACTTGCACCAACTAATTTATAATATGAACTATAAAAGAATGATGAATCTAATCTACAATTTAGTTCTGTCTTATGCGTGATGTGAAGTGCATACAACAAATTTTCCTAGTCTTGGACAAAAAGAAATATAATTTTTTTTGTTATGCAGATAACGTACTTTCATTACGTAAGTAAATTTGATATCTCTAATTTAAATTTATTTAAGCAAAGTTATACTCTTGTTTAAGTTGATTAAAAAAAAAGCATCACAGTTATCAGTACAATAACATTCACTAAGGGTACCTTTTTTTATTAAAACTTAAGAAGGGATTTTAAGTTTTTCTAACACGGATGTGTTGCCAAAGGATATATTGTATATGTAAAAGAATTTAGACATATTGGATTTAATATAAGTTATATATATATATTATATTTTGTTTAATTTCGTGAATGTTTGGAATTACTGTAGGAAATACTACTTTACCTTTTTGACTTCTTTGTAGTAAAATGATTTCAAACAATTCAATGAAACCTTCTAAGCTAAAGGAACAATCAGAGAAAAATATTTGAAAACAGATTTCATTGCAAGAACTCATAGGGACAACACAGAAATGACGATGAACTGCATGCTTCTTATAAAATTTATTTAATGATTGTGAAATCTGGAAAGCTGGACATTATTAGCGAATAACTTATTCTTCCAGCTGTAAGTGAAGTAATACATGCACTGTGTTGCACAAACCAGCTTTCGATATTATAAAATGTATTCCACTGAGTAGTAATACTGAACAAAGAAGGATCGACAAAATGGTTCATCTTTATATGACTACCTAAAATATCATCTCTGTTGCTACTGATGGTGCTCCCGCAATGGTATTGAATGTATTATCTGTACATTATGTCATTCATCGACAACATTTGGTCGCAAAAAAAATTCTTGAACAATGTCAATAGAGTAATCAAAAGGAATGAGAAATTATTTACTCAACTTCGTTTAGAAAATGATATTTAACACAGAAGTACGTTGGTTATCTAAAAGTGCAGACAATGATTTGAGACATAATTTAATTATCTCAATAAATAACATCGCTTATATGAGTGATTTATTTGTCAGATTTAACGAGACTAAATTGAAACTACAATTTGTTGCAAAACTTTTGCTATACAAACAAAACTTGGGAAGAGGAGAATGTTTTCAGTTTCCAAATCTTTCAAAATTGCAAAATAGAGATGAAGATTTGTTTGCTTATTGTCAATTCTTCACTTGGGTATTCTGGACTAGGTGTTGCAAGCAGTCAAACTCAGAGCACAAATGCAGATGAATACATACTAATACAGGTGCAACTTATTGAATTATCCACAAATAAGGAGCTAAAACCATGTTTAAACAATTTCCTGCTACAAAAACTGATCCCAATTTTATATCCAGCATTATAGGTTTTTGTACTGAAGCTGTAGATTGAGTGCCATTATGAGCCTCACCACAAAAAAAGAAAGCAACTAACTATTAGTACTCACAAAAACTGAGCCGGACATAATTTTACTCCTAACATCTCATCAGGTTCATCCAAAATGATCTTCTGCATTCAACTGCAGGTCAAATTTTTCGAGCTACACACAAATTGTTTAAAAATAATTTAATGAAAAATATTTCATTAAAATTATCGGTTGTCGTAAAACCTATCATTCATTAATTTAAAAAATTTAAATATATATATATATATATATATATATATATATATATATATATATACATATATATACATATTTAAGGAAATTGGAAATTAATCATATTTTACTTTAATAAAAAAATCACTTTCCTAATAATCCTATTTATTTCTGTTTAGTTTATTTGTATAAATATGATCATTCACATAATAATCTATACTATAACTCTACAATCTATACTATATTTTAACAGTAAAATTAAAAAGAAACTATTTACAATTTTGTTCTACAGTCTTTTGTTGAATCATATATATCATTAATGTGGTCTGTAACAAATTTTCTAATATTTTATATTACATTTGAATTGCAGTCTATATAACCATGTAACATGACAGCATTTTAATAAAAATTATAATAACTTAATTTTGTAGCAGCCAATGTTTTATTGTACTTCAGGATTTGAAATTTGCGGACGGACAAATATTTTAGTTGGTAATTATTTTTATTGCCATTTGTTGTACGTACTTGCATGCATCTATTAATTTTTTGTCAAGCATATTATTTAAATATTTAATATATAAATAAGTCAATTTTTTAATTGATCTATATAGTACTAAGTTTAAATACTTGTATTGTTATAATACACATTAAAACATTTTTATTGTCACAATTTAAAATAAGTTTTGTAACAAAATAGTGACTAGTAAAATTCTTCTATATCTTTTTTACGTTGTTTCACGATATTTACAATAATCATTTTTGATTTAATCCTACACCAAATTTACAAAATTTCAAGATTTTGTTAACTGATCTCTACTTTCACTTTTTGTTTCCGGCACTGCTTCTACAATCTCTGCAATTTTAGATGTTTCTGTAGTTTGAACTATTAATTCAATTTTTGTTGTATTACTTATTGCATCATCAACATTTTCAGAATTTATCCTTTTAGTTTCAGTAATATTGTTTTGAGCTTGATGTGGTAATATTTGATTCAGATTTTGTGCTAATTGTTGATTTTGATTCATTAACTCTTCAACTTTCAATTTTAGTTCTGCAATTTCAGTGGCAAATTTGTTCATTTGCTTCTCTTGTATAATTGGAATTATTGTTCCATAAATTGGTTGATCATTTATTGCTTGTTCTTGTTGTTGAATTTTTTCATTTTCTTGATAAGGCTGGTTTGTTTCTACATTTAATGATCTTAATCTAATTGGTTGTTCTTGCAATGGTGCTGTGTTCAAAGGAATAGATAGTCTATCATTATGCACGTTGAGATTTTGATATTGGTAGGGAAAAGGTTGCAATGGTGTTAGTGAATTCGATTTAAGGTTTCCATTTTCATTTTGTAAAATTTGTTGATGATGATTATGATGTTGCCTTATTGGAACAAAGTATGGTTCTTCAATTTTAGTTGTTCTTAAACCATCTGGTGGAATTCTAGTCCTATCATTTTCATATGTAATGGGAACATTATAGTTGTTAACATGGTTTTGATCCAAATTATTATAAGTTTGAGTGTGTTCAATTTTAACAGGGTGGGTTTGGTATACATGTTCGTTTTGGGTAGGAATTGTTTGATATACATGTTGATTGTGTAAATGATGCGTATGGATTTGTTTGTTGACATGGTGATCTATATATGTTGGCCTATTGTTAGCAATACTTTGAGTATGACCTACTGGAATATAACCCAAGTATGTATTTGGTTTTGAAGTAATAGGTTGATCGCAATGTGGCTCACCAACTATTCTTGTGTGATTGACTTCAAATTCAGCTATTATTTCAGTCAATGCTGGATCACAAAGTATAGGATTATCTACAAATGAAATTTTCTTTAAGTTAAAAATGAAAAGTAAAAAGCATCAAGACATTTTTATGAATGTTCAAAATTCCTACCTTGTAAATATATTTTTAAAGTGCCCCATGTATCTTCATGAACACCATGTAATTTACAATGTGTTTTAACAACTAAATCTTTCCCCAAACGGTATATATTGTTATTTGATAAATCCGCCCAGCATAGAACAGGAAGACCATGGAAATCTTTATCCAAGAAGGTCAAATTATTGTGATGAGCAATAAGTTCTTCTAAAGCAGGTAAAAATGTCTAAAATAAAAAATTAGCTTCAACATTTTTAAGAATACTCTATTTTACGGTATGGAATATAATTATATTTTTTATGATTCTTTAACATACATTTTTGACCTTGGTATAAAAAAATCAACATAAAACTAAATACAAAAACACTTCCAATTTATCTGCATTTGTTTATTTTAGTTGGTCTTGTGATTTTAATTATCAAATTAGATTTGGGTGAAAGTACAAATATAACCATAAAAAATGTTCATCGTACCACGCCAGGTCAAAAATTTCATAATAAACGTCTATAATAACGTTTGAGGTACTATAAAAATAAATAAAACTGATTATTTCTTTTTAAAAGTCATTGCAACATATTCCAATAATTTTATATCTACAATTGTTATTTTTAAATTTATTTTTAATTGTGGTTATTTAGAGCAGTAGACTTTATTCAACAAATTTATTTGGAGATATTTTAAATACAACAAATGAATAATGATATTTCTTGTTTCTTCTTTTTTTAATTATATAGGTAACCTCTGCATGATAAATTAGCTGTACATATTCATGTAAGTAAGTTTGTAGAAGCATTAGACATTAAATAATTAAGTGAGATTGTGCTAGTTATTTTATTTTCTTATGTTGAAAATTAATTATAAAAGATGAATGTACCCTACCTTGCTTGTTTCTTCTAGAGTAGTTAGATGGTTATAACTTATGTCCAACATGGTGAGTTGATCTAAGCCTATTAGGTCATCTGGCAATATCCTAGTTATTTTATTGTGACTTAAATATAATTTAAGTAGGTTTCTTAATCCAGATAGAGATCCATTCAGAGAAGTTATATCATTGTGATCTAAATGCAATTGACTTATTCTCGTTTCCCATTCAACCAAATTCTGCAAAAATATATTTTTATCAAAAGAATTTTTATCCCCCACATTTTTCAACTTACCGGAGGTAAGCCGATTATTTTTGCAAGTCGATTATATGATAAATCTACATCAATTAGCTCTGTTAGGCCAGTTATTTCTGTCAAGGAAAATTCATTAAATCGATTATGAGTCAAATTTAGATGTGTAAGTTTTTTCAATGGTGCTAAAGATCCATTAAGTGATGATAAGTGGTTATGTCCTAGTAGCAATATAGCCAGTTCTTCTGATTCTGCAAAATCGTCTTTTGCTAACTGAAAAGAAGAGTATTTATATTATTATTTAAATATTTATAAAAAATTTGCAATGTTGTCTACTTACATAATTTATTCGATTGTGTTCAAACTGAACTCGTTTTAATTTTTTCGATTTTGATAATACTCCATCAAATCTTGATACTAGATTATGTTGGAAGAACAACGACTCTAAATTTACATAATTTTTAAACTCTGGTGGTAATCGAGAAATTCTGTTATGTGAAGCATGTAACATAATCAAATGATCTGCATGTCTTGGCAGTTGTTCATCCAACGTTGTTAACTCATTTGCATTAATAAATAACCATTCTAGCTCTGTTAGATCACGGAGAGTACCATTCAGTGCCCTTAAGCTATCTCTACCTAAATGTAATTTTTTGACTGTCGAAGGAATGCTTCTTGCTTCAATATATGATAATACATTTGCTGGAAGAATGAGAGTTTCCAAATGATGCAAGCTCTACAAAAAACACATAGATTTTAATTTAAACTTGATGAATTATAACTTATAAGTATTATAGTATTTTGCATTGCATAAGACGATTTTATAGTCTAAAAGGAGAACCTTCATTTTTCAATTTAAAATCAAATACAGCTAATTTTATTTTTTCAGTAGGTCTTTTATTTATTTCAGCATTCGACTTCCCATATTTTCTAACTCTTTGAAGAACTTGAAAGTGTCAATGCTAAAGTAACCTATTCTGAAGGTTTTTGTTTCATACGAGTACTCCTAATATCGTCTCAAAGTTTTCATTTCATAGGAATACTTCTAATATCGCCAAAGAATCACTCCTGTCCCAATCGCATCAAAAATATCTCAAAACAGGTACTCATGCAAAGCTAAATCTTAAATGTCCAAGTGTTAAGTACATATCACGTCAAAAATACGTGCATATGCTTTCCTTGTCACAGATAAAAAGTACATTAAATTTGAGATGATTTTTTTAAATCATAATTTTCAACACATTGCAAATCAAAAATAAAAAATCAATACTAATTTACAATTTAATTCGTTATCATATATAAAGTTAAATGCATGTCTACTGAGAAAAAAGTATTAACATGTGTTACGAATATTCAGTAGACATACCATATTTAAACAGGCTTCAAAATGCGCTGAAATGCGTCTTATGCAATGGGAAATTCGGTTATACTTTTTTATTTACATATTTTTTATCATATATTTTTTATACTTACTCTAAAACTATGCTCAGGTACATACTGTAATTTTGTACTTCCCAAATCTAAGGTTCGTACATTTGGTGTTTTAATAAACAAATGATCTGGTATTGATGAAATACTGTTGTCTGATAGTGTCAGGAAGTCTACATTTGCCAATCCTGAAAACGATAATGCTTCTAACTCACTGAAATAAATAGAAAGGAAGCACAAATTAATGGTACCCAACAGAATTTCTATTGAAATAAAAACTATGTAAGCTATTATCCTTTTAAAAATTATTAATTTTTGCATTAATGGACCAAATCCAAATGAACATGTAGAATCATAGTAATTGTACATATTTTCAGATATGAATGAATTATGTTGCTTGTATCAATGTTATTATGGTCTTTAAGGTTTAGTTACGTTAATCATCATTTTACTTCTGTTAAGTTATCGAGTACTAAGGTCTGTTTCTTCCAACTCCCCTTAATAGTTTGAACTGCAGGGTTAAGTTATTAAAGAGAATTCAAAAAATTGACCTGAATGCATAAAATTTTAATCAGAGTGATTCTTTAATGATACAAGATGTATGTTGTTTTATAATTAAACAATATATTCATGAAAAATAAATGAAAAAATTTAATTAGGGCGCAGCCACCATTAACGAAAGTATATCATTTTAAATGTAATTTTGACATTAGTAAAACTACATAATGATTTTTAATATCTGTACCCACGTCTTGATAAAAATAAATATATTAGTGTTAACAAAAACATTTTGATTCTCACCCATGAAAATGTTTTTTAATAATCAATTTATGATATTCATAATAATTGATGATATAAAAGAAACATTTAATTAAAATATCCGCAATTTATGAACTTTGGATAGTAATATTTTAATTTTATCTCGTTAGACAAATCGAAATGTAGTTTACATAATTTACTGAGGAATTTTATAATTAGCATACTTCTTAAAGAGTACAAGACATAAAGTCAAGAAATAGTGGGTTTACAGTTCATGCAGGATTTCATAGTGGCGCCGTCCAAGAATTCGCTGAGACAGTTTAGATCAATCTTGAACAGTACATCAACTAGCGTTGATATGTTAAAACATTTTGCCCATATATTAACGGTTTTACGTGCCTTGGACAGAAATAGAATTCTTCGGTTATATTTTATTCAGTCTACTATGATTTATTATTGGGAAAATGCGACGAACAAAATATTTCATGCTTAATTTGAGATAATTAATATATTCTAGATTAAAATATATGCATTTTATTTACTTGCATCTTTTATGAGCTAAAATTTAAGTTAAAACGGTTAAAACATTTTTTTATTAAGAACATAGATTTTCAAATTGTTTTCAGAGCATTTTATTCAACAATACATTTTGACCATTAAATGAAAAATTTAGTAATATAAAATGTTTAGACTGAAATTCTAGAACAGAAGAAACTTTATTTCTGTTTAACAGACTGGTCCAGGTTCTCAGTCATTTGTTTCAGGATCGTTTACACTGTTAAAATTTGTCGTTGATCAAACAAGAAAATTTATTTGAAAAAATATATATTGTTAATTACTATAACATGTTTAAGTAATCTCATAGTTATTTAAATAACTAACCACATAATACAACTAGAAGATGTGTAATCAATAAATATTTTTGCTTAATTTTTGCAGTAAGTCAGTAATTGTAAAACTCTTAACTATGAAATAAATTTATTAATTGGTACAATAATTCACATTTTATGGAGGTAGACATTTAATTGATGCATATGCACTATGTGATCTAAAAAATATTTTTCTTTCGTCTAAAACCCATCCATTCTGATACGATAAGAGCAATTTACAACATTATTAGTTTCACGTATTGGAAAAATTAGTATTCATTAACAGAAGAAGCCATAAAAATGTAAAATGAATAGTTGCCAAAATCGTCACGAGTGTCAAAACTTCCGTTTCTTGAAAAGCTATCAATTACAGATTTAACAGGTACTTATCCTCAACAGGTAGTCAGGGAACCAAGTGAAACACTAGTTAATAGCTTGTCGTAGAGATAACGAGGGACCATAAATAAACGGCCGTCTCTTGAGAAGAGTGTAAATGGACAAGGCTGCGTGCCTTCCACGGTCGATTAGGCGCAAGTCAGATGAATTGATGAAGATGATGATACACGTACCAAGTCTGGGTGGACGCCGGCAGCTGAGATCTGTGTTTCCTGCATGTCTGAGTGGTGTGTGCTTACTGGCATAAGAAAAACACTAGAACGATTATTGCTGGAATGTATGGCGGAAGTTTCAAGAGACGGTCTCGTGCCGGGTAATCAGACTGCGCCATAATTTAATTATTCTTTTAGTTCCCTGATTACCTACCGTAAAGTAGGCGCCATCCTAGGCGCCTCTTCTGTTTGTTAGTAGTATTAGAACGTTGACCTTAATGGGTTTATATATATATATATATATATATATATATATATATATATATATAGATAT
>JAUIMW010000563.1:0-16468 GCA_033557785.1 Enochrus cinctus
GCAAGAAATTTATTCTCGTTGAAAACATTTATATTTAGTTTTAAGAAGTTATATATTTATTTTACGGTTATTTTAAAAGAATATTATTTTATTTTATATTATTTGTTCTGAGATACAAATTATGATATTTAAAAAATAATTAAATAATTAAAAATATAATTAAAAATAAATAAAAATATTATAAACAAAAAATATTTAAAAAAAATAGTTTTAAAAACATTTGTTAACTCCGTCGCGAATTAACTAGCAGCAGTGAAGTGAACAACTTTGAATAAATGACCAAGTAGTTTTTATGAATACAGAAGACAAAATAGCTTCCAAATAGAACTAATTTCTCCAATTACTTAAAAAAAAAAACTTTTAGAAGATAATAGCTCTCCTGCTATTGTGATTGTAAATTTGTCTGTTCTACTCGTCATCCCAAATTTTACAATTTAGCAGCAAATCCTCGTCATTCAAGTAGAGTTTCTTTAAAGTATTTAGATGTAGGACCCTAAATGGTTACTTCATATACGGAAGCTTTTCTCCAGGGGTGTCCCGAATTCAGTGTAATAAATGTAGTGGTGAATTTTATCAATAGTACGATGGTCCATTATCCATATGTCTGTGTGTAATTACAGTAAATATTTTGCCTGATAGTAGGATTCTATTTCGAAGATATAAGAGAGAAGAGTTGATTTAAGAATGAGTCACCACAACTAGTCAAAACTTGGGCTAATTCATTTATATAGGACTCTAAAAAGTGTTAACCCAGTGATTCCAAAATTAAACTCCTGTTTAATGTAATTAAGTGCAGGGAATTTTGGCAATGTTTAAATGAAACCAGCAACACTCTGCGGGCAACTAATTTGGGAAGTGCTGCACCACATCAAAAAGACTATCATAAAAACTGTATAGTTTATTTGAGAATAGCACCAATTGAGAGTGACAGTGAGGATGGTTTCTACTCCTTTTACTTACTATTGTAGTTAATGTGAATGCTATCACCAGAGGTAGGGTGCCATCCAAAGGGTGAATTTTTGGTATAAAATTTTATATGACCTTTTATAAAATTCAAATGGTTCTGCCTCTCCACATCTTTCTCAAATTATTATTATATATCTATAAGATATTTAAAGCAGAAGGTTAATTCAAAATAACTGTTGAATAAGGAAATCATTTAAAAATAATGTATTAATAATTATAAAAAAATCCACTTATTAATGCACAAACATTTTAATATAAACTTAAAAATCGTACAACAATATGAAAAATTATAGACTATTATACACATATTACTTAATTTAACGGGATGGAAATCCGTTCTCACTATATAGTAATATATATTATAGATAAATAACTACAGCTTTGTCACAAATATATTAGATAGAGATGTAACAAACTAACACAGAGTGACATTACACATGTATAGGCCTGCACAGGTGACCCTATTGTCCTGACAGAGGGTCAATATAGACCTGTAGCAAGATTCCTATTCTACAAACGTTACTGCAGTAAAAAAGAGCCATCACATTCCTTTGGGCGTCGTCAGTCCCTATAGTATTGTTTTTAAATATAAATTAGACGATAGTCACAAGTCTAATCCACCAGTTTTTTAATTTGTTTAATAGCGCATAAGTACAGTCTCTTGGGTATTTTTACAAGGTCAACACCACATATTTCGATGTGTTAGCAGATTTTTAACATGTTAATGTAATACAATCGATCGAAGTTCAAAATTACGTTTTATAATTTAACTATTAATACTGTTACTGTGAAATATTTATATATTTTTATAATATATACATAATATAATTTAAACAACTTGTCTTACAGTGTCAATAGAACAGTTGTTTATGCAAACGAAGTTTTTATAAAATTATTGTAGTACCTGGTCTAATTATATCAATTTTATTTATAATATGCCGGTATTGTCCTTGCTCTTAAATAATGTATATTTTGTACACTTGAACACACGCTTTATCTTTTTTTAAATTTTATTTATTGCCTGTTTGTTTTCAGTACTTCAGCATGCATCAAGTTATGGTTCGGCTTGTGACCATCTGACTTAATCTGATTAGTAAAATTGAACTATAAAATGACTATGTGTGACTAATATTGTTTTACAAGATACATTAACTATATAAACAACAAGTAACTAGGATTATATACAGATCTTAGGTAAAATGCGATACGTACATAAGCAAGTATATAAAATAATTGAGTAATCTATATAATCATCATGTACATTATGTAGCTTGCGCCAATCGGTAATAACGTATTTTTTTCCTGCACTTGACGACTCTTCTTAATTTAATTTGACTAATATCACACCAGATGTCGCCTTATAAATTTTGTCTACTCATTATGCCCATCATAATTATGGGGAATTAGTGAATAACTAGTTGAACTTAGTTTTTAACTGTTATATTAGACATATTGAATTTCTGTATTTTTTGTTCCTGATTGTCAGTTTGGATTAAACTTCAAGTTGTTTTTAAACTTCTTTGATTAACTTATGCACTAACTCTACATAAAAAAATATGTGCATTAGGAACAATGGTGCTGAAAAATAATACGTTACCCGACTAGTGACATCAGACAGGTAACACTGACACCGTTGACTAACTACAACCGTTTTTGAGAAGGCAACCTATCCCGTATTCAAAAATTCTTAATGCGCCCTGTTGGCGCATTTTGAAAGCTTAAAAAAATACTCTTATATCACGTGGAGGAAAATCTACCTAATAATTTGCTAATTAGTGTACTAATCAAATTAATAGATATTACTAAACTTAATGAATTTTGTGATGTCTAAAACACATGTTCCCTTAAATTTAATTAGTAATGGTTAAATTCTATTGTAGGGTAAAATATTATATTATTGTTGTAGTTAATGTTAACGACCCCTTTGGTTTTTGTACCACTTTTTATCTTATATATAATCTGAGAAAAGAGAGGTTTGAATAATTTTAGTTAGTGTATTCAATAAACATTTTAAAAATGATAGTTGAAATAAAGTTGTTAATTGTAATTTTTTCACCGGAGTTTAGGCTTTTTAAATGGCAGTTAAACTTACATTCTGTTATAACAGCAATTATATTAAGAGTGAATTTATGTAGTATCTTTCATGTATTTTCCAATATAAATGAACATGCAATATATGAGTAGAATAAATTAAACAAGTATCATATTTTTTTTAATTAATTATTTATCAGTTACAAGCAGGAATATTGAAAATTTAGCTTTTTGGCATAAAAATAAGAACAAATATTAGAATAGGTCATAATTATATATACAAAAAATAATTATTTGCTATATAATACTTGCCTTTAAAGTTGAAATGAACAAGTTATCTTGTTATTGAGATTATTAGGATGATTTTGCTAGTTGCACTATCATATTGAACAACAAAAAGTAACATTTGTATTTATGTTATCCCAAACTTTTCTGAAGTTAGTATAACAATTCTTTTCAATAATTGCTAAATTTTATTAGATTTTTACAGTTTATTTTTCGATAAACTTTTATTTAAATCAATTTTATATATTGCCTAATAAGTTATCAGGATATATGCGATTAATTCATAATGTATTTAGAACATTAAAATAATCTATTAACAACAATATAAAATTTTACCCCAAGTTGGAATTCTGTAGAATAAATATAACCCACAATAGAAATGTGTGAATTCATTTAAAAAACACAAATCTTAAATACTATTGTTCATATAATTCATACCATTCGTCTATACAATTTTATTTGATGAAAATGTTTTGTCTCATACAAAATAAGATACTCTTTTTCCATATTATGTACCTCAAAATTTAGTTAGCATTATTTTAAGTTAGAAAAGGTATGTTTTATAAGAACTATAATGAATGAACTTTATAGCATTCGTACTAGAATGAATAACAACATCAGGTACGCAGATAAAGTAACGTAGTGCAATCAAAACTATCAGTTTTCATAACAAAATATATATTATATTAGATTCAACAACTATACAAATAAAAATAAACATCAGTGAAAAAAATAATGTAACAAAATTCAAGCAGTATAAAATAGCATTATCTCAAAATTAAACAAAGAATAGGAAGCATCTAGACACCCCTGTCATAATCGGGTAATAGCTTGCAATACTGACTGAAACACTTATCAAAACCCCAAAAAGCTCCCAAATATTCACTCTTAACTTTAAAAAGAGAAGAAGTTTAAAAAAAAAAATAACATTTGAGTTGTTTGTAAATAAAAAACAAGTTTTTATATACCAAGATTAAATAAGATATTTCATGATATTTGAGTTTTTAATAATTTAAAGTTGTTTGAATATTACTATATAATAAAATGATTAGAATTTTTATATGTATATAAAAAATTTCTTAATCCTGATTTTAGCATAGTATTTTAAAATAATGTTCAATTAATTATTACAAATTCATTTCTTTAAATGTTGGTTGCTAAAGCTATCACAGTGTTGCTTTACTGGCCAATTTTTTTAAATTAAAACTAAATTTACAAAGAAAATAATCTCTATAACACAGTCAGTTAGAGATAGAATAAATAATACGGGGATCTTTTTGGGTAACCATTCACTGGTCGCAGTCTTTAGGACCCGACATATGATATGCCAACACTTATTTGAAATATAATGGGACTAGATGACAACTTGAGCTTATTATATTCTCTTTTTTGTACAAAAATAAAAAATACATACAATATAAAAATTTAGAAAACACTCTAGTCTACTAGAATACTGTAAACACCATATATAAAGTAATAAACATCTACACTAAATCTATGGTTTTCATTATGTAAAAAAATTATCAAGCTGGGTTCAGTTTTATCTTCTTACAATATAAAGATATTGATTTATGTAATTATTACTAAAGTTGTCAAACGCTCGATTCCGTTAAGCATGCTAGATTTAAATGATCTGTAAATTACTTAATAACATCTTTAGCTTAAATTATATGGCAGATGATATTAAACAATTTATTGAACATTTAGCACATGCAGAGAATGCCTCTTAGTTGATTGTAATTAATTTAAAGGTAAGTTTTGCAAATAATAATGTGCTTCATTGGCATACTCTGTTGTTTGATATTTTAACAGCAATGCAAACGGAAATGAGCGAATAAGTAACTGCAGGTAACCGAGATTAGAGTTTTAGGTGCAATTAAGAGAGGCCTCAGTTGGCCACCAAAAGATGCTGGTACTGGCTAGCTGCTGGGTATGGCCAATTATCCAATAGTTTGTTGTTATCTTGGGTGGTTGGGGCGGTTGGTGCAGCTGCAACAGTTGCATTGTTAGGATAGTAAGTTGTTAAAGGGGTATGTTCAAATTGTAATTTTCCAGAATACAAGTCAGGACTGAGGAACTGATTGGAAGACTCGAACATGGAACGGTGTGGAAATTGGGACGCATAGGGACCATGAGGGAAGTAGTAAGTAGATGGATCTGGAGATAATGCACGACCTCCTGGAGAGTGATGGGGTGGCTGCTGATGGAGTTGCTGCTGCATTGCGCGTTGCTTAATGTAGTTGGAAAATTCTGTAGGTGACATTCTGTAAAGAAAAGAAAAAATTCAAATGATTTTTTGCTAAATTTTTCTCTATAGATAGTATAGGTAGTGACTCTATAGTATTTTTGGAATAATAAAATAATATGAAAAAGGAATAATAGAATATATCATTTGTAAAATAATTTGAGAAATGTATATTATTTCCTAATTTTCAAAAAAAAAAAGGTAATATTACTTACCGATTAGCTCGTTTGCTACTGGTTTTTAACTTGGTACTGCCAAATTTAGTCTGAGCAAAGGTAGCCGTAGTAAAAGTGAGTGGTGTTGTTGTTCTTGGTATAAAAGATGGAACTGGCGAGGGTGATCCCTTATATGAATTAACCAAAGATGTGGGAGATGGCGCCGTAGAGGAAGATGTGAGATGGTTGATGTTGTTAGTGATGTTTTGGTTAGCTGGTGCAGCAGTTGTGCTCAGTTGAGATCCAACAACAGAGGGTTGAGTAGTTCCTGAGAATGGTGTGATTGATTTTGGTGAGAGGCTAAGGTTGCTGAGACTACATCCCACTGACTCGATGGGTCGGAAGCATTGAGCTTCAGGATTAAAAGTTTTTGTAACTTCTCTATCTGCAGAGTTTTCATCTTGCGGATCAGCTTTATCACTAAACAATACTTTCACAGCCCCTTTTTCTCCAATGCGATAGCTGACTTCACCTGGGTCCACCCAGACAGCTAATTCTTGAGGAAGGTTTTCCAGGATATCCTGGATTGGCACGCCGCTTTCTCGCGCTGCCCTCTCGAGGACCTTATCGATTGGATCACCTGTTTTTAGACATCTGAATGCGGAACCTTTAAAAGGTTTATCAGGATACCAATGTCCTTGAAATTTGTCTTTTAAAGCTTTTTCTAATTCTTCTCCGAAAATGTTGACACGTCTTCGGGGGAGTTTATTATACAGGTACGAAATGACGAAATTCAAAGCTACTTGTACTTCTATATGCATTTTTGATGAGTTTTTGTATATTCACTATATCTTTGTTTGCAATAAATTTGTATCAACAATATAGCATTTAATTTCGACGTCAACAATGTTTCTAGTTTCAAAATTAAGGTATGATTTTCTGAAAAGAAAAAGAAAATATGAGTAAGTATTCGTAATTTAAGATATGAGTTAAAAATACACACATTAAATTAAAATTTTGCAATACAACTATTTATAATGAGGAAAAATGTAAATAAGACGAAGTAAATTGTTAGCATATGAATATCAAGTCGAAATCTAAAATTGAATCTGCCAATTAATTGAAATATTATACCAAGCATATAAACATAAGTTTACAGTCAAGTGTAGTAGCAAAAAGAATTGAATCTTAATAATATTTTGATAGCAATTAACTTCTAGTACAATAATGTTTTCTGTATTAACAACTCAATGAGATATTCTCAATCAAAATCCAGTCAAATCAGCTGGACCTCAGTATAGAGCACTTTACGTTAATCCCTTCGTCAGTTATCGGGCTATAAGCGATCAATATTCACGTAGCAGTAAGCTAGCAGCATAGCATGTCAGCCAGCTAGCCCGTTTCGTGATGGGAGACTCCTAAACTAGGTCGCAACAAAACTAAGCACGTTTACAGAATCTGACATACATCTGCTTCACTAGGCAGGGCACCGATATGTCTGCCAGCTTTTCTATGTCTATGTTATCTTTTTTGTCGATGTATTTTTTAATATCTATAAAAAATTGGCACATAACAAATAAGTACTTCCGACGTTTCTAAAAAATTGACAAGAGAACTTATTTGTTGATATTGTTGTTCATATAATTAAATGAGGTTTTCAAACGATGTGTATTTGCTATTTGGTAAAAAATACATGGGTTTCAGTTTTTTAAGATCATAAAAATAAAATGAATAATACTTAATATCTAACTGTAAAAACTAAAGCCGGCCTATATATTCACAGCTAATTACAGCTATTAACATTGATTTGTTAGTTAGCACATTTTATACGTCAAATGAAAAAGCGAATTCATTTGAATTTATCAATTAAAAATGAAAAGGTTGTAATATGTAGGCTTACTCGTTTTCAGTTGTTAAATTGAACGTCTTATATGGATCTTCTTGTGCCCAAGCAAATATGTATATCACAATTGATTTTAATGGGATTGTGTTGCCATGCTGCTTTAAAGTTTTCATTCTTATTATAGACTTATATAGCTTATTTGGTATATATCAGAAAGTTCATGAATCAAAAATCGAGTTATTTAATAAATTATAAAGAGCCTTATACTGTTGATTAATTAATTTTAAATACTCATTGAACGATTTCATGATAACTGAGAAAACTCTAAAATCGGTTTGAAATTTTTTAGGGTATTTTATTGTAGTATTATATTGACGTAAATTTATTACCTACTATATGAAATGAATTAAACCATTATATGTGATTAAACCTTAAAACGGCATAAACGCCCAGCGTCAGTGCAGCCCTAAAGCGTTCAATTGCGCAGCCTTAAGTATACCAATCATTAAAGTTAGAGATGCCTTGGCCTTTTTTATTATTGCTATTTTAGTCGCTCCATGCATACAGTTACCAGGTTGATTATTAGTTATTTTATGACTATTGATACACTACTTTGTGATTTGGATTGATATATAATATAGTAATAATTCTAAGTAAAAGAGCAAAAGAAATATTATTGTTTATTGCATAAACATAGGTACATAACCCTGTGGTATAAAAAAGTAAAAAATAATGAGCTTTCATAAGACATCGCATAGCTATAGGCTATTTCAATAAACCTTAACAGTAAATTAAAAAAATATTATAACATCAATTTTGGTAGCCTTTAAAACCTTAAACGAAATTAACACAATACTATTTGTACTGATCATTAACGCAGTGCCTATAGTTAAGTATATAGATACGTATTTTTTCCACGTAGTACCACAAACTAAATGCTATGAAACAAGCGAAAGGCATTCAATTGATAAAAATGAAGCATCCTCCTATAAATGCCATGATTTACCTGTCGATGAATATTACTCGTTCAAATATGCCGGTAAATATTTTGTTGAATGTGCATTTCGAAATGCTAATAGATATTTTTAGTATATAATTTATGTAATTCTCGTATTAACAATTTAAGTATATATACACTGTCGTCATGTTTTGACAAGAAGACACCGTAACTTTATATATTTGAATCTTTGTGACGTTACTCTTCCGAAGTATTTAGTTTACCATTGTATTGGTTATTTAAAAAATCTGAAGGTGGAAGCATTCATTAGGATGTGCGTAAAGCGGTATTTGGAGGTAAGATATATAGAAGATGTTATGTTTTGTTGAAGACCAGCCAAAAACCATCGCGGTGTGTCCAAATTAAACAACGCAAACAAGAAATGCTCTTCTCATGTCTAAACACAAACAACGCTGAGTAAAAATGTCTTTTTGATTATCTTTATTATCAGTAAAGCACATGTAAAAACGACGATTTAGGCAATAAAACGGACGGACCACGACTACTTTCTTGGCAAAAAGAGAGCCAAGCGTGGTTTTTTGTTTTGAAAAATAATAATAATAATAATAATTGTTGGGTGGTGTAAGAAGATAATCTTCTCGGATGCCAATTCAAGCTGTCATTTTATATTAAAAAAAGATATTAAATATTTATGCAGTAGCTAATAATATGAACTTTAATATAATTAAAATAATGAAAATTATTATAAAAAAATTGTTTTTGTTTGTAAGGCTGTATTTGCTATTACCCATTAGTTTATTTATTAGTATATTATTTTGTAGTTTAGTTTTCAAACATTTTGAATATGTGATAATACTCTAGATAATATATTTGTATAACTAAAAAATAATACATATAATATTTTTTACAGGAAAAACATATAATTTATCTACTCTCCGAGTGTCTTTATTCTTAAATTGTTAAATTTAAATAGTTGTACATGCAAGAAGTATCACTGCCGTATTAAACTGAAAAAAGTTGAACAGAAATATTTTACACATTGTTTATTTTATCTGACCTAGAAACAGACTAATTTGAATGTTAAGAATAAATTTTCTATTTTTCGCTACGATCTGAAGCATTGTCCTAAATTAACATTTACTTTTACTTTTAAAAGTTTAATTGCATTTGTTTTTAATATGAAAAAACTTTAATTATATAATTTTGGCAAAAACATGTGATCTAGCTGGGGTGTCTATTACTACACACCTGTAAGAATAAACATCAAATTTGATACTTTTATAAATATTTAATATGAATATATCACAACGGCTCCTAAATGTATTAGAATTGAACTTTTATTATATAGTAAACAAGTACTAGCAGCTTTAACAGTTCACCAAATTTTACATAATTTGATATTTTTGACAGTTTCAATTCTTACTAAATATGAGTAGTTATACCCTGTATTTGATATAATGAAACATTGAAATGTTTTTAGAGTATTCTGATCTTCAGTTATGGTACTGGCATTATACAGACCCTATTTATAACACAAGACAAGTATAAGTATAAAGACAAATATATTATAAAATGCAATAATTACAAAATACCATGTACGTTGGAAATACATGCGTAAGCATTGCTGCCAGGCGGTCAACATCCGCCATATTTAGGTGACAAATTCTTTGGACATAATATAATAATCTTTTGTAAAGAGTTGAATTAAAGAGTGGCTTTACTGGCATAATCTTTAATAATAAAGATTGTTAGAGTGTTCAGCATGTATCTACTTAAATTCTTGGCTTCTATGCCACGTTATCTTTATATTTAATTTAACTGATGAAAGAATGAAGGCATAATTAATGCCATCTTAATATAATATTTTGAAGAGAACTAACTTTAAGATTGTAATATAACGAAAATGATGTTAAAACAAAAAATACTACAAACCATTATTTTTGACAAATAAGTACTTTCTTGTGATTTATTCATTTTTACTGATAATTTGCAGCCATTTAAGTTTAAATCTATCGCTACGCAAACAAATTAACAGACTAAGATGATGCTCTGGGTCAGTCCGAAAGAGAGAAATTGAATAATATCTAAGACACGCGTACATTTTTCTACGTACATGAATGTATTTGTTTTTGATTATTTTTTTAATATAAACCCAACGTTGTTAAATCTACAATGCGATAGACAAGGATATAAAATTAAGTTTTATTACTATGAAATGAGTTTAAAATTGACCCAGAAATCAATTGAAATTAATATTATGTTATTATCTATACAATATTTTATTTTATACAAATATATTTAAGACTATTTTTTATTCTACAGTTAGTTATTTTCAAAATTTTTAAAATAAATTTTGTAAACGAAGGTAAATTTTTTAACTGCTGAAATGCCGCCTGATATTTAAACGAAAGAACAAAATACACTGTATATTTTTAGTACAGTATGCACATAAACCTTAACCTAATTATAAAACTTGTATAATTAAATAGATGAAGGTTTAAAGAAAGCAAATTATTTAAAAGTTAAAAATACTCACTATATTTCATATAGATCACAATATTCGTTACCAAAAAAGATATGTTTCCAGATAAAATAAACGTAAAACTTTATCAAATAATTATGCACAGGCCTTATCACAGACACAAGTTGTAATTGTAGAAAAAGATAACAACTGAAAGTCTAGGACATGTCACTCTACATCTCGTGTAAGATAACTGAATCCATTTCTCATGTGCGCATATTTTAATGCGATTCGAATCCATGGAGATGCAGCGCCCCTCTAGTACTTCGTTTTTCTCGTCACGGTAACGAGGCACGTATGACAAGACGACGAATTTAACGCCAGAATTTGTTGAAGTGAAAACTCACAAAACGAGAGCAGAACACTTAAAATCTTCAATGTTGTAAATAATAGTGCAATTGGACAGAAGGAAGTAGTGCCTCAATTATGAATTATTACCGTCGTCATGATGGAAGCGGACCACTTACGGGATGTGTGCATTTATACAATGAGGACAGATCTTCATTAGAACGATCATGAGCACACTAAACAGTTTGTACAAGAAATATAAATCTTTTTTATGCGCTATAAGAAATATGCTTCTTTAAATGTATGTGAATTTGACAAAAATAAGAAAGTCTATTTTTATATTAAATTCGTATGTGATATTTAATAAATCAAAACTGAAAAAACGCAAAAAAATATTTTACTGTAGTCACGAAATTACAAGAATAAATATACTAGACTCTTTTATTTGTCCAAGATAACTACCATTTTTAATGGAAATATTACCAAAACGTATATAAAAATATAAAGTATAAATAGTACAAATGGCTATGAATAAATTGTTTTCTACAAGCAAACATTTTTTCAAGTAAGGTTCCACATGACATAATAAGAAAGGAATTGATTCATCGCTGAAAATGAATTTTGTTAATCATAGAAAAGCTACGAGAGGAGACTGGACGTTTTCTAGACATTTTACACACGTATATGAAGCGCAGGCTACGTCATTTTCTGATCGCTGCCAAATTCTGAGTTCTTAACGCATGAATCACCGCCAAAATGTCATAACATTCAAATTTAAACGCTTTTTGCGTTGTTTACCGTGTTGCTCTTTGTCGATGGGGGGAGTTTCTGGGGACTTGTGTTTTTTGGCAAACTTCGCTAAAAACAGATTCGAAATAAAAGCTAAAATTTATGAAATTGTCGCCCTCAAATGTTAGTGTTATTAATGCAAATTCATCTATCTATAAATACAGAATTTCATAAACGTACTAATATATAAATATATCCGTGGGGTTTCCATTTAATTGGTCAATAACGAGTGCATATAGAAAACAATTACATTGAGAAGTAAAAAAGTTGTTTGTCCTTAAATGTTGGCATTATTTTATTTTGACATAACTGACAAAATGACAATTTCTTACTTTTGTATAAATTATTTTTTATGCCATATTTTTAAGTTACAAAATTTATTTGTCTAAGTTTTTGATTGACTGGACAATCTGACTGTTCAAATAATGATGTTGCTTTAAATGAAAAAAATAAGTTCCACCTAATTGTTAACATAGCATTTTAAACCTACCTATTTAATTTTCCGGCAATGGGACTAAATAATGAATACTGGAAATTTAATTCGAATTTGTGGGAGTACAAATAATTAGTTTGATTGAATTTTAAATCAATGAAAGCGGTGAATTTATAGAATGTGTTGCCATGACCAATTTTGAGATAAAAACTTTTGTTATTTTAAAATATTAAACGTCATAACTAACTCGATTCATCACATTTTTTTATTACAATGTACAAAGTGAACATATAGGAAAATAAATATGCCTTATTATCTCAAACAAATTGTCAACGAAATATAGTCGCTATAAATTATTGTTGGTAACTATTTGCTAGCGCATTAAATTGAGAAATTTTACAATAGAGATTATTTTGCACATTGAGCAATTTTTAAGAAAAATAAATAACGTCTTGTATATATAGGTAGATGTAAACAATACGTAACGGAACGTGTTTATACAGATTCAATGGTTTATACAATGTTCAAAGTTAAGATGAAGTAACGGGATCAATACTTTTTCGAACGTACAACAAAAAGAATTACTTTTAGAATTACATATCGAAATACAGCCTCAGTAATTTATGTATAACAATATCATTCGAAATGTTCTTCGTAAAAAAAGTATAAATGGTCCTATAAATGCGGCATCCTATATTGTTTTATGAGGAAACAAAAATAGCTGAATTCTTGGCTTGTGACAAGAAAATAGGTCGATCATTTTTATTGTCATAGTTAAATATTTAAAAAATTTAGATAAAAGTTCTGTTTTTTTACCCTGAACATTTTTCATTTATTAATTTAAAATAATAAAACGACAAGATCGTGATAAAACACTTACAACTGGTTTCTATACATTATCCCGGCAAGGCTCACGATATGCTATATTTTATTTGCATTGCATATTGTAAAATACATACAGGTCTTTACTTTAATGATTTAAACGTGGTTAAGTATTTTTTTCAACGATTACTAAAATAAATAAACATTTAAAAACTAATAAACTAAATGGAAACAAATTAAAATTTTACCTGAAATACTGTGAACGGAGATTGCAAAGATCACAAAACGAGATATAAAAATCCTCACGGTGTATATAGGTGTATATCACAAGGAGAAGCACTCATCACAGCCAGACCTCACTCGGAGAGATTCAAATAGGAACTGCTAATTTTAAAACAGTTGTTAAGATTATATATATTAAAAAAGAGTACGGAATTTTTTGGCAAGCGCGATTGTTTGTGAGCAAAAATAAAAGAAAAGTTTCCTTATGCCACGAGTTATCTTCTCACCCATGTATATTATGGTGAGAGGTACGAAATTAGAAACATTGTTCAGATATTTTATTGTCATGATATTTATAACAATCACTTCTATTAACGGTTTTGTTATTGGTGGAAGTAGAAGGAAGAATTTATTAAGACATCATTATAGATTTGAAAAATACCTCATTGACTTTCAGTGGTGTTTTTTTGTGAAGAGATGTAAATACACAAAAAAAAACTATGAATACTTTTTAGTATTACAAAAGAATTTCGTTTATGTGCTTAAAAAACTGTTTTCTCTTCGGAAGTATAAGGGAATATTTGACAAACTTCTGGTTCCAACTGACGCTAATATTGATTTATTTGCCCACGCAAAGCGAAGGGATATGACGTTCGCATATCTACACAGCCCGATGGCGGTTTTAGTAATAGGCCAACCAGAAATTGCTTGGAATTGCTTTGACCCAGCGAAGATGCGAACGAATTTTAATGTAATTCTAAAATTAGAATATAAGCTTCTCTTTACACCTATACTTATTTATTTAAAAGTGCTCATTATATACATAATTAAGCTTATAATGGTTATTGTTTGACAAATTATATTCGAAAGAATTTCGCGAATTTTCTGATTCCAATTTTAATTTACTAGTAAAATCTATATCAAAACAATTACTTGCAAAATTACACCACTAGCATTATCTACATAATAAGTCGATTTTGATAATAATAATACCTTTAATATGATTTTTTATTTATTAGTATAGTTTTTTATGTTGCTTATAGTTTAGTTAAAAAGCAGTTGTTCTATGATTTAACTGGTTTTCACTAGGTAATGATTCGTGTATATGGCGCCTCGTAAAGTAATAGTTTATGGTTGACAGACAGATAACGTGACTAGTGCATGAAAATATCTCCGCAAACAAAAGTACATTAAATGTTCTTCAACTTTTCATCCCACTGTAAGAAAGTGGACAACATTTTTCCGTTTGAGACAAATTTTCGATTTTGTCTTTATCAAAATTCCAGTTTTTTTTCTATTTCAATCTCTGAAAAACAATTTGTGTTTGATATTGTTTTCGATTTCGAAAGAAATTTTTATCCTTTATAGTTATTACGATTATTATAAAAGGTTGTTAAAATATAAATCCGTTTTGTTTAATTTATATTAAACATAAAAGTAAAGTGTACGTTTTTTATTAATAATATACATTTTTCCACAAGAGGCGCGCAATTCACTAATTACGAACAAGGTGATGAATGTAATAATTCAATTAAAGGGTAGTTTTTATTTATAGGCCAAGGTGAGAACCAGCAGATGAATCCATACAAATAAAAGCAAAGCAGTCTAATCGGCAGGTGCCGTTAATAATGCTTGCTTGTAGGATAATATATTGATTATTTTATGGGTGAGTGGAATAAATATAATTTTATCAATATTCAATAATTATACAGAAGCACTTAAACTTTTAACATTAATTGTTAACGTTGATTCGTTTATTTACGATTTTGTTTGTTATATTTTATGTAGTTTTTTCTATACATATTTTTTATAAAACGTATCGTTTTTTGAAATAGCTTTTCGAAGCCCCTTAAGTAATACTTTGACGGACAAAAAAAGGCGTTCTAATGATTTATATAAATATAGGAATTTTCTTTTGACTAGTAAAAAGGATATAAGTGATTTCAATTAAATATACCTAAAAATTTATTAAAAAGTCGAAAATCTAAGAAAATCAAAAGTAATTTCCAAGCTTTCGATCAACATCGTGGTCTTCTTCAGAGAGAAATTAATATAAAATGTTTTAAAAAGTTTAATAAGAAACAACTATATTAAAAAATGAAAATGTTTTATTAAATTATAATAATATTTTGTGTATCTTTTTTTAAATTACATCTACATGTTTTCGTTAATTATAACTGACTAAATTATAATTATATAGAGCGACAGCAAATAGCCATTTATTATTTAGGAGTTAGATAAATATTTTAAATTAAAAGATAAATTTTTGTGGAAATTTGAGTTTGAGTATAATTATATAATTTTTTTGCACAATGAATATAAATTGGAAATAAGAAAATTGAGTTTTAATGTAGCCAAACATTGTTGTGAACAGAGGAATATGTCATTTCTTACATATTAATTTAGGTTTCGCCGTTCCTCTCACGTGTAGCCATATGTTGAATCTATGAATAACTGACTTTTAGTTATTTTTCGCGAAATTTCACAACCAATCTAGAAATAACCACGTATATGTTGGAAATAGATTACAATTCTACGAATCAGATGCATACTTTATGTTTATGTATGTGGCCTTCTTAAAATAAAGCAAAATACATTTTTCATATAAAAAAGAACTATATAAAAATCAAGTAGCTATTTTAAATATACTGCTAGATATAGAAAACTGTGCTGATTATAACAAAATAATTCTATATAATTATTATATTGCAATAGAGTGCCATTCGAGGTTTAGTTCTAAGTCAGAGCATGGGTAATATTTATGTTTCCAATAATAGATTAAGTCATGTGTAAATTAAAAATCTCTTTTCAAGCATTTGGTTGCAGCTGTATCGCTGATGTTTATTAAATGTTTTATTTAAATGTTTATAAATGCTTAGCTTTTACATTTATGATGAAAATAATTTTTTT
>JAUIMW010000564.1:0-16464 GCA_033557785.1 Enochrus cinctus
CATCTGACGCAGGTGTCGTTTCGGAGCAGTCCGACGCGCTTGGGGAAGAGCTCGAAATTACAATAAAAAAAATACTTGAGGTGTGAAATATTTTTCCCCATATTCTAAAAGGTTCAAAGTATTTTTTAAGCCAAAAAAATATCAATTTTTAAAAAAATTTACAGTAGTGTTATCCTTTAAGGCAAGAGTTCGGCATGTCTGACTGCTCCTGCTCGATTGCCGTCTTGAGAACATCGTCGTTGAACGTTGATGGTCTTCCGGAACGAGATTTATCTTCCAGATTTTCATCTCCAGAAGTAATTTTTTTAAACCACTTCTGACCCGTCCGTTCAGCTACAGTATCTCTCCTAAAAGCAGCTCATATCTTACGACAAGCTTCTGAAGCTTTGGTACCAAGTTTGAATTCATAAAGTAAACAAGCACGAATTATTACATTTGACACGTCCATATTCTACTAAAGATTTTACACTTTAATTCAAAGTAATCAAACTTATCAAATACTCTGAATGATACCCCTTGATATAACTAGTTTTAACTTGTATACAAAATTACCACTTGAGATGAATCCATTTTCAATTGTGGTATGGTATGATGAACGAAGCTGAAGAAGAACAAAAAAGTCAAACACGGTGAATAATAAGATTTTTATGAGACAATCTTCAGTAACCTGTTTTGCTCTTAGAAGACTCACGAAGTCTCACTCTGGTACATCGGGCCAGACTATTTTTGGGACAAAACTGGCCTGTTGGTTAATATAAATGAGATTCAGTATGTAATAATATCGAGAGCTTTTTTACGTACGAGTTAATATCCATGTTATACTTTTCATGCGAAGAGTCTCTGTAGTTTTTTTTATTAATTACGGTCATCTTAAAAGCATTTATGCAATTTGAAAAACGTTCACTCATAGTTAATTCATTGAATGATTTTTGCGATATTTCTACTAATATGCATATGTGATTACATTTTTACACCAAAAATTATAAACTATGTCCAAAACTGAGACAACCATTAAATACAGGTCAAATAGCATGCTCAGAAAATAGTTTATCTGATGGATAAATGCAGAAAAAATACGAATTTTCAGATTACTCCGTATATATTGCACTTTAGCATAATAATACAAATATACACCACATTTAAAGTGCATTTACATCTTATTGCTAGTTGTTTGTGTAAACCCAATTACAATCAATTAATAAAAAGCTGTATCAGATAAAAATGTGCATGTGCGCTCAGAAACTCGAGTTTATGATCAATTACCTAAAATTTATTGCTTGCTGCTGCGCTGTTTATATGTGTTAGGTCGTTCACTTTTACGTTTGAAGATACTGAATTTTAATTGAAATGAATCGGTCAATAATCATTAAGCCACTGTACAGTTTCTTGAGCAGTTGAAATCTGAATCTATTTCTAATATAAAATATTAATAAAAAGGACATAATTGACTTCATTTAAATATATCTAAGAAAATCAAAAGTAATTCTCAAGTTTTCGATCAGCGTCGTGATCTTCATCAGGAGGAAATAAATATAAAATGTTTAAAAAATGCAAATAATAAACAACTAGCTTAAAAAATGGAAATCTGTATTTGTGTTTGCATGTATGACAGTTTACCTAGCTTTTATTAAATTGCAAGAAAAATGTTGTGCATTTTTTTTAATTACATCTAATGTTTTCGTTAATTCACTAATGTCTTTTATAAAGATTGGATTCTGTATATGTTTCTTGCAATTATATAGTTTGATAATTATTTCTTTTGTTTGTGTTTTCAATTGATTTATTGGATTTATTGTGAGTAGTTTGTATGTGTTGGTGTTATTTAAATGATGAAAAGTTTGACCTTGAGTTGTAGCTTATCTATTTTTTTCTAATTTTGTTTTTATTTGCTAAATAGATATAGAAATCGTTTTCAATTTTTTCAAGAAAAGGTGGTTGTCGTGAGATTGTGAACATGTTTTTAACAATGTTGTTTTTAAAATAACTTATTTGTTGCTGTTACAAAGAAAGGTTTTTTATTGTGTGAATGATGTCTCCTTTAAAAATGTTTACGTGAATGTCAAATGGAATGAATATTTGCGGACCACGGAACCTCATATAGAGCTTCTTTACAAAATGCCCGAGTTTACTTAGTAGCACTTGTTTACTTAGTTTTAGAATTATTTTAATTTTACATTTTTCAAGAGGAATGAAAAGATAGGACAAATGGTTGTAAATATTTTGTAAACATATTTACTCAAACAATATATCAGGTTAATCGTTATTCAGTTGGAAGTTCTAAAAGAAAACAATTATTTGTTTATAGAATTTAATGGCTCTGGTTTTCAATAACAGTTTCTCAAATATAAGCGTTTAATTATCATTAAACGATTTATGTTTGACATAACATAAATTTGCTTGCATGGTTCACTAAATATATCCAATTATTTAGTTTTTTTATTATTTTCCATTTGAAACATTTCTTGGTAGGTTTAATTTCTTATAATTACCTTACAATATGAATTAAATTCTTAAATTATGCGTTGACTATCTTTTGTGTCAATTTATTTTATTTTTACACCAGCCAAAAAGCCATAGAAGGAAATACTCAGTTTACATGCTACCACACATTTACGTGTACTTACCAATATTATTTTACATAGAATGACACCATGCATATTTTCAGAATAAAACAAACGCATAAATTTGCGTGATGTTTAAATTCAATTATGTGCAAGGCAAAAACAATACCCCTTAACACAAAGAATTTCAAAGGTTTAAAACTAACATATATGCATATGAGTATAAAATTCTTTTACTTTGTTTGTAAAGATGAATATTTTAGAAAAGCAATGTGAAAAATTTTGACTATTTCGAATTCTCATTCAACAGGAAAATCTGAAAATTTTCCATGTCGAATTACGAATGCAAAATAAACAATTTACATTATCTGAATTTGCAAGCATTCCAATTATATACACCCAATCATTAGATTAATATGTATAATGTTTTCTATGCTTACGTGTTATATATTTTTTTGCTCTTCTTGCACATCTTTATTATAAATGCACATCGATTATTTGTATTCTATCGCCGTCTATGTAGATCTACAAATGTGCTAATCAAACTAATATGGTGCATATTAATATAGCTAACATAAAGATCATGTTACGACCCATACAAGCCGCATGTTGGTTATTTATGCAATTGTTTTCAGTAACATATCTGTAATTCTTCCACAGACGTTTATCAACAAACATTGGTCGTTTTATGACCGGCGAGTTGTTTTTTTTGTATGCAAAGGCTATCGAGATCAAGTTAATTGTTACGAACGTTAGCTTTTGATACCTATTAAAATTATTCTAATTTATAATTGCTCGTGAGACGCACAAATTAAAAGTGTTAGATGTCAATATTCGATTGTAAATAATGGATTTAAAAAAAGACAACCATTTTGGGTAAGTAGATAAATTTATCTTGATCTTCTTTGAAACAATAAATTTGTTTGCATCAGAGGCTATCATATTTGAAAAATTAAATATTGTTTCTATGAGTGTTTTTACTTATATATCGAGATAAAAATTAAATAATTAAATTTATCAGATTGTTGAGAAGGACATATGTTACTTAATTAATTGTGAGAAAACAATGGACGAAAACGACCAAAAAAATCAGCCGCTTTTAAAATACACAAAACACGTTCATAGGAATTATGGGTATTTATAATTTTTGTGCTATTTGTTGCCTTATTATTCCACTGCTATGGTTTCCATGATTCTAGCCTCACCTAACCTCAATCTAATGTCAAACTGACATTTCTGTTAGCCAAAATGTGTTAAGTCCTATTTTTGCCTTTTAATCCTAATTTTAAGTTAAATTATGTCGTTTATGTCTATTTTTACTTAAGGTAAATTCTTTTATAAAATGAATACTTCATGTCACTCCTGAATACTTATTATAATTATATTGAATTTATTACCTACATTTCTTTGATGTGTTTCAAATTATTTCAATTTTATTCTAATTAATATTCTTATAAGCTTTTTGCAAGATTGTTTCGTACCTGTACAATGTTAGAGATAAATTGCATGAGTCATAATATTTATTTTGACAAAACCAAATATAAAAATAATTAAATGATACACAATATAAAAAATACTTGTTTTTACGTTTACCTAGTTATAATTAGTGAGAATTGTTATTTTAATTACTCACATTTAAAATAAATTGATAAAATCATGCACAAAAAATATTTTTAATATATTCAATGTTAGGTCAAATGTTAGCAAATATTATATCATTAAGCTAGAATTATCTAGTTTCATCACTATTTTTGTTTAACCTGCAAAAAATATAACCCACATTATTATATCACGTTTTTAGTAGCGGCTCATGTCATGTAAAAATGTCACATAAGTCGAGGTTAGGTCATTTGCTATCACTCCCGATACTTTTGTTGAAGACACATAACCATAATTTTACTTCTTGCAGTAGTCGCCCAATAGCTATTTTTTCAGATAATAAAAATTTTATGTTGCAGCATGAATAATCAAGTATCGATATCACGGAAACTTTACGTACAAGATGAATTAAATACTGAGCAACATTATCATCACTCATCCCAACCAGGTAGCTTAATGTTTGGCATTTCAAAATATTTGTATATAATAATTTATCAATTTTTAGTACTTAATAAGGTAAAACAGAAGATTAAAGACACTTCAGTGAAAAATATTTTATTTAATTTAATACCAGGTTTGAAATGGATTCCCAGATATCACTTCAAAAGAGATTTTCTAGGAGACTTACTAAGTGGAATGACAGTAGCTATAATGCAAATTCCTCAGGTGAGAATAAAATTATCTTGTAAACTTGAAATTGTTCGTATCAAAAAACTGTTTGATGACTTATAAATAGTGTTGATATAGAATAATAATTAATATTCTTATCATTGTGATAGCTTAGTGGTTTGAACTCTAGTCATAACAATAATTTTTCTTAGTAGGAAACAAAAACACAAAAGAAAGTAAAAATCATTACTTCCATGTGATAAATGAATTCTCAATTTTAATCTAACTACATTAAATAATCGACAAAGTTATTATATTATAATTAGTTTACAAAAATTTCAAAATTGTAGATATTCATATAACATTCAGCATGCCAACAAATGCGAGAAAAATAACACAATAATTAGATAATTTTTGATTGAATGTACAAAAAGCAATGCACTTTTAATCGATTGGTCATTTGAAAATGAATTTACCACAGGTGACTAGTCTGCCTCATGGATTCTGGGGGAGGTGTAAGCTTGGCACGTAATAGCTTACCTCAACTATTGCCACTGAGATCAGAAGCAAAAGATCACATACCATGCTTAATCTGTGTACTTAAAACTGCCACACATTGTCTAATGAAGCTTAGCTAAAGGAATTAGAGAGGGAACTTCATAAGAATAAGTGGAATATTGTTGGATTGAGTGAGGTAAGAAGGAAGGGCGAGAATCTTATTAAACTTTAGATTGGCCACATATAAGAACTAGCAATGTAGAGTTTATTGTAAACAGGAGACTGAAAAATCTTCTAGTCGAGTATGACAGTTCTTCGGACTGGGTTGCCAGAATGAAAATAAAATGCTATAGGCTTCAGATTTTAAAAGTTTTTGCCCAACGAGTTCTTGCAATGATCAGGAAGTTAGGCTTTCTAAGAAGATGTTATAGATAGATATATAGATTTTAAAGCCCAAGTAGGAACTAAACAACAAGGAGACCAAATCGTTGAAGAATAGCAGTAGGAACAATCAAGGCGATAGACTTGTAAAATTCGCAGAGGCTGAGAAACTGGTAATAACGAATTCCATAATTTAAAAGAAAACAGGAAGGAAGGGGACGTGGCAGAGCCCTGGAAGTGCTAACTATGAGATAGGTTTCATTCTTGTAAATAGGAAAGAGTCATTGCAAGACTGCACTTAATAGATTTGATGCTAGGAAGGAAAACTGCAAAATCTCGGAGATATCGAAATATCTGCAGGCATCGATTAAAACTAGATGGTAAAGAACTGAGTTCGCAGCGTTATAAAGAGCCACATAAAAGGTCTAAAAATCTATGGTGGGGAAGCATCAGATAATAGCCCTTAGGTCAGAGGATGGGAGTAGTGACACCCGTTGGCACATTAACATTTGGACAGGTGATGAGATAGCTGAAGTTCTACCAGCAAAGGTAGAACACGCATAGCAAGCAATAAAGTGCAATACTATGCCAGGAGAAGACGGAATCACTGCTGATATACAGAATATCGCAGGAAATTTCATTGTGCTGTACGACTATATAGAACAAGATCTGATAGTGCTGGTATTAAATGAGTTACTCTCATTAATGAATAGCAAAAAACATTTTAAAGCTACCACAAAAAAGCAAAAATAGATCTTCAAAATGTTTATAACAGAATGTTCAAAAACTTGCTTAGATAATATATTTAACGAGAAATTTATAAAATACAGATAAAAATAGCCCAAGAATTACATATATCTGATAATCAAGGACAGTGTATTATAAATAATAAAACTATAGAAATTGTGAAGCAGTACTTATGTGAAGGCAGGCAAATCTTTAACATTTTGAATGCTTTGAAATTAAATAAAACAGTACAGGGCACTGAAGAAGCAAAAAGAGTGGATCAATTATTTGAAACTGTCCTCAATGAAAAAATTTAAGAAGAAAAAGAAAATCAATAGCAACAACCATCAGCAACTCACAGAATAGATAAAAAACAATAAAATGAAAGAGCATCAGGAGCCTATCTGACTTTTCTAAAACAGGGTAGTTCTATTTTTCTAACAATGGTAGCTAAAGAGGAAATATAAGAGATCATAAGGACATTGAAGCCAAAGTATACACAGGGCATAGTGACTTACACAAATGTTTTTAGAAGGGATGTTTCCCCAAAGAGTTGAAATCTGCTATAATTTGTGTAAACAGCATGGATATATGCTTAAAAATCAACAACCACAGCATGTTTTGAGATTTTGGAAAGAATACTGACCCAGATTAACTGCGGTGTACCACAGGGTTATGTCCTTTGGCCGGTGCTTTTTGTAATATACCTTATCTGTGGATCTGGTAAGCGCAAATGAGCCCTAATAAAGTACACCTTATATGCTGAACAAGTATATTCCGTTAAAGTTCTCGAACTGCACTTGAAGCTGGACTGGCCAAAACCTATCGAACATCTCTGCAAAAGACTAGCTCTTTTCATAAGCTTTGTTCGGACAAACAATTTCAAAACTTTTGCAACGTTTATTTTATGAATCTTTCATTTTGCCTCTTCAAACCAGTTCCTCTCTAAATAAATTAATATTTAAGTAATCTTAGAGTACTATGTAAATAATAGAGATAAAAGGATTAATAAAATAAACAGTCGCATTTTTAATGGTTGCAAACGGTTTGAAATCGTCTGCCCGAACAAAGCTATAATAAATAGAATGAAGACGCATACAAGTAACGAGTGCACCAAGTTTACCTCCTTTTCTTCATTTGAACAAATTGATGAAAAATCACTAGTATCTTCGTAGTCCGACTAATCATGTTTAAAGACGAAACGAAATGTTCTGTGGAAGTATTTTATAGATTTAAAAAAATAACAATAAGATAAAAAATTACTTCTCTGCCTGCACATAATATCCTTACAGTAGGTACATAAATAAACCAAAAGATAAGAAAATAAGAGAGGTGAGATGAAGTGCGAAATACACCAATAAATAATAACAAATGCTAAATCATAAAACAGGCAAAGAGGGTACCCCACGTTGTAGTAGCAGGTTACTTTACTGTGGCGTTTTGAATTATTTATTTATTTAGATTATTATTTAATGTAAGTTCATATTTAAAATACAGTTTTGGGAGCACAACTTGTTTATTTAACATTTAGGAACAGAATGAATATTCTACAAAACACTTAACAAACATATGTACATAAAAACTATTGTACAGAGTTGTATTTAATATTTAAATATATTACATTAACCAAATTAACTGTTCTTATAACCATCTACAATCTCTTTTCCAAAGTTTTCTAACGCTAACGCTTTTCAGGTTGAGAATCAAACAACTGTATATCAATAGTTTTAAGTTTATATTTTTGTTAGCACATAATACAGTATCTGAATGACATAAATGAAGTGTTGAAGAGCATTTTCTTTGATTTTGCAAACGTTCTATTAATTCAATGGTTTTGGTCTTATATTAGCAAATATTTTTAATTTTTTTTCAGGGTTTAGCGTATGCACTTGTAGCCAACGTATCTCCAATTTACGGAATTTACACAGCATTTTTCCCTGTATTAATATATTCAATTTTAGGAACGTCTCGACATGTGTCGATGGGTAAATTTTTGATTATATTTATCCTATTTTCAACTAATAACTTATTTTCCACTCTTAGGAGGTTTTGTGATAGTCAGCTTAATGATAAACAATGTAATAAATCAAATAAATTCTAATGAGAATGGAGTGATATATGACAATACTCAAATCGCAGGAACTGTGGCATTTACAGTGGGTTTAATTTTAGTAAGTATCTTAAGAAAAAAATCTGAATAGGCATAATTATTGCTCTTGTTAACATCTACAGCTCTTCATGTTCATAATAAGGGCTGGGGTTTTAGCAGATTTATTGTCGGAACCAATGATTAGCTCGTTCACATGTGCATCAGCTTTCCATGTAATAACATCTCAACTCAAAGATCTTTTTGGATTAACAGGGGTGACTCGAACTAGTGGGAACTTCAAATTAGTAAAAGTAAGGATTCTTATAAATTATGCTTAAATATCACACTAATTATTGTTTGTGTAGTCTCTGTACAAAATAGCTCAACAAATGCCCACGGCAAACACATGTGCTCTTATAATATCTGCCACTACAGTCATATTACTTAATATAAATAATTATTTAATTAAGGTAAGTTCAATAATAGGAGCTTTTACCTAATATTCAAATGTTTATTAAAAAAATCATTTTTGCAGCCAAAGTTAGCCAAGAAAACCAAAGTACCTATTCCTATTGAACTTTTGGCTGTGATTGTAGGTACTACTGTTAGTTATTGCTTTGATCTTCCCAAAAATTATGATATAGGCATTGTAGGTTTATTGCCTACGGGGTCAGTTGTAAAAAAATTAAATAATTATAAAATAAACACTATTTATTTTAAGGTTTCCTGAGGTACGAATGCCATATTTTGAATTGATACCAGAAATTTTATACGATTGTATATTCATTGCTTTGGTTTCTTACACAGTCACAATGTCTATGGGACTAATGTTTGCAGCCAAAAAACATTATGAAATGGTGCCAAACCAGGAGTTATTTGCTATAGTAAGATATTTGTTAAATATTAATTATTGACATAATATAAAAAAAATATGTTAAAAAACAGATATTTAATTATTTTTAGGGAACTAGCAACATATTTGGCAGTTTCTTTAGTTGTATGCCTATTACAGCATCTCTGTCGAGGTCATTAATTCAATTTGATGTTGGAGGTAACACACAAGCAACATCATTTGTCTCTTGTACATTATTGCTATTTTTGTTCTTGTGGGTTGGTCCTGTTTTTGAGAAACTTCCGAGGGTAAGAAAATAGATTAATTAGTTATTAAAATATATAGCTTAAACAAAATTTACAGGCCGTTTTAGCCAGTATAATAATGGTGGCTTTGAAAGGAATGTTAATGCAAGTAAAAGAATCAAAAAAATTTTGGAAATTGAATAAATGGGATTTTACCGTTTGGATTTGCACTTGGTTGTGCACAGTATTCATTAACATCGATATTGGTCTCTGTTTGGGGCTAATCCTATCTTTGGCTAGTATATTTGTCCGAAGTTATAAACCTTACACTTGCTTGCTAGGTACAATTCCAGGAACCGATTTGTATTTAGATGTGGGAAGTTACAAGACTGTAAGTGGATTAATTTTACTTTTCGTGGGTTATGATTTTATGATTTTCAGACTCAAGAAATCCCGGGAATAAAAATTTTCCGATACTGTGGAGGTTTAAATTTTGCTTCTAAAGCTTCTTTTAAAGAATTGTTATGGAAAAGGGTCGGCTTTGATGCTAACAGAATGTTACGGAAACAAAAAATGGGAATTCTCCCCCAAACTGACTTGAATGTGAAATGTATTATTATAGATTTCTCTGCACTTTCCTTCATTGATCCCCAAGGTGTCAAAACCTTATCAGATGTTAAAGACAGTTTAGAATATATTGGTGTAGAAATGTACATTGCTGCCTGTTCTGGTAAGTCTGATGACTACAGAATTAATATATAGTTTTTAAAATATAAAAATTTTGTTTATAGTACCAGTGTATGAAGAACTGCTGAAAGTAAATAAATTTTATGAAAAAGATAATGACATCATGCTGTTTCCTACAATACAAGATGCTGTTGAATATGCAAAAGGAAGTGAAATTAGGAACAAAAATGGAAAAACAGACAATATAAATGGTACAACTGTAGAAGTTTAGTGTAGTATTATGTTTTTAATTTTATTGTACATTATAATTTTTTTTTTGTTTTTATGTTATATAAAAAAAATAAACTATATTTTAATATTTTTTGCTTGTCTTAAAATAACAAATAGTAGCTATTATGTGGTAAAAAATTGTTACCTATTTTTGGATATTACATAAAATATACAGCAAACAAAAAAAAATTAAATAAAAACCACAATTCTTAAATTCAAAGATTACTTTTTGTAATGAATGAGCTTTTGAGTGAAAGATATTTTTTGTTGAAAATTTTTGCACATGTCCTTTTAGGTTCATACAATTCTTTAATTTTTAATTTTTTTTCATTTAATTAAGATTTCTCTTCCCTTTTAAAGTAGGTGTTTGTTTGTGTGATGATATAATTGTAGCTGAAGCAATTTTCTAAGAACAGGAAATATTTAAAATAAAACTGCAAACCTCCGAAGCATTGAAGCCCTTCTTTTTCAAGTTTTGAATAATCTCCTTGTTTGTTATAGAGATCGTAACACATTAATATGTAAAAATAAATTATGATATTGAGACGATATACCTATGCACTCATGCATTGTTTTAATATAAAACTTTTTTTTGCAACATGTCATTTTTTCTTCAAATCTTTAATTGTGGCATGTCATGCTGCAGAGTCACATCAAATGCTTGTCGAGGAATATGGTGATCGTGTTCTATTAGAAGCAACATGCAAAAGATGGTTTCAGCAGTTCAGAGATAATAATTTAGGTGTGACAAATGAAGAATAGAAGACACTGAATTGCAAAGTTTATGGGGTGGTTGATGTTGTACAAAAAGGGCACAGGTCGAATCTCCTTCCGTGTGTTCTTCACTTTTTATTGACGACACGAGCTTTATAATTGAATCAGGAAATCCAACTGAGCTAAGACTTGGGACAACTGGCGTGCTTGGGCAGATGACTGATTGGTTTGTATCAAATAATTTAATGTTAAATGTCACAAAACCCATGGAGGGCTGCTCCAGATGTAGAATTAACCTTAAATAATTTAATAATAAATACCTAATAAAAAGTAAATTTCTTTGCACTGCAGATGAAGAAAAAGGCAATGAGGGTTCTGTGCGATTTGAGTTGCCGAGACCCTTATAGGCTGTACTTCCTTAATTCGGAAATATATACAATATATAACTTATATATCTATAAATTAAGCAGTCTAATATTTAAAGGATTGTCCAGAAATTTGCTGTCTCTGCTTGATTAAATCTACGACGTCACCAGGGGATGTCCACATTATATTGGTATAAAGGTTCTTAATAATTTGCCTCTATCATATTAAATACATTTAATAAAACCATTAAAAAAATTCTTAATAATAAAGTTTTGGGTACATGGGCTGTATGTTCTCCGCTTTTGGAAGTAGATTTTGTCAATATTTTAGTTATTTAGTAAGCGGGTGCACATTGCTACATGCATGTTCTTGTTTCCATGTTCTCGCTAAGAGTACTGTAAATAATTTCATTTAATAATTTATAGATATTTTTTTGTATTTTACACAGTTGGGAAATAAATGCATTGTATTGTATACAACTATTTGTTAATTGCATTTTTAGAATGACAAAATATTGAATTGTTAGGCCATCCTCCATACAGTTCTGACCTAAGACCCAATAATTTTTTTTATTTTTCCGGAAGTCAAGAACGGACTGTGTGGTCATAAGTTCCTGTCACAGGAATGCAATTTTGACTAACAATAAACGAGTGGAATATCTGCTTCCAGAAGTGGTTCCAGCGAATAGAAAATTGTATTAATCATCGCGGAGAATACTTTGAAAAACAACGAAGTTTTTTAAATATTTTGATGTCTATATACAAAACTTAAAAGACATTTTTTCTGCGGGGTTGACGGAATCGGAGGCTCAGAATAGTAGAGTTATTTGACCATCCCAAACGTTCGGCGCCATTCGGCTTTATACGATTACATCAAAATTGAATATACCTTTTATCAATATGCTTCTCCTTTAAAATGTGGAATTATCAATGCCCCTTTTCCATTATCACCTCCATTTTTTAATTCTCATCTGATGTTTTTATACTTTTATTTTGTAGATAAGGACTAGGCAGTGACGGAAGTGGGGAGCCTGCCGGAGGCTCATTAACCCCCTTAACTCGGCGACAACCTCAAAAATATTTGAATACACAACCAATTTTATCTCTGTCTCTGAAAACAGCCATGGAGGCCGATGAGATATTTTTATATTTAAAAATTAAATATCCGTTTTTAGAATTCAAATGATTAGCGGTAAAAAGCAAATTATAACTAGTTTACTAATGCAAGAATAACGATATTATTGGGCAAAGAAGACATCTCAATGATGGGCCGTTGCACTGTTGTAAGGTCGTTCGTAGATATATGTAAACCACCTGCTTGAAACAAGTCAACCTGCCAGTCGACGAGTATGGAATAGTTTTCTCATTGGTGTTACACGTACAAGACCATCCACTCTCCACCAGAGAGTAGAAAAGAGAACAAGAATAGCTCCGCAGATAAGAAACTTGCATTTTAAAGTAACTGGAAGTTGTATATCCGTACAAACCGTACGTAATAGGTTTTATGAGGCCCAGTTACATTCGAGAAGGCAATTGTCTATTTAACACTAGCGCGTTATAAAGCACGGATACATTTGCAGCAAAACATGTAAATTGGCATATAAACCAATGGGGTAATGTTTTTTCTCACAGTTGAATCCAAATTTTGTCTTTTGTTCAACTAGCGTCGTGAAAGAATATAGAATACAGACGCCTGGGGAAACGAACTTTAAATATTACTGTGAGACAAGTGAAAGCTTTTGGAGGTGGCTCGGTGATAATAGAATAAGTTGGAATGCGCGTACGATCTTATACGTTTTTGAGAATGGCACCCTAACAGCCAGGCGTCATATTGACGAGGTACTTCAACCTATTGTCCTTCCATTGAACCGTCAACAGGACTAGGTTTTATTTTACTTATGTAATGTGATGCCGGAAACTTCAATCGTGGTTCAAAATTTGTTTGAAAATGAAAACCTTACGAAGAAGATTGAGAGATCATCCACAAGCAAATACCCTTCAGACCTTATCGGAACAAAGTCAAGACATGATTCGTCGACTCATAGATAGCTTCTACGAGTTGGCTAAACCTTGTGCCTCACCTCAGCTACAATAAATGTAATGCTTGTTAGTACCTTTGAAAATATAAAAGATTTTCTAGGGTTTTTTCATTGCGCATGAGAATCATCAGCAATAACTACAAAAAATACAAATTAAAATTTACTATAGAGCGACATGAAAAGAAGTATCTGAATCAATGTTTTTGGGCGATGTAGCTGATGCTATTGCTTCCGTTCGTTCTTCAGCAGCGCTTTTCGCAAAGATCCTATTAACTGTCATCTATCGAAAATTAGCATTTTACCTAAAAAAGAGTTTGGGTTTCGTCCCGGTTGATCTACTTTGGATGAAGGTAATGTATTCGTGTTTGTGCATTCTTCACTACATTGGAAATATTTTTGTTTATTTCTTATAGTTTCAATGTTTGTGAGTTCTATTTTTAATCATAGTTTTAGGATGGGTACGAAGTAACATATTTTAAATATTTAATTATAATTTGTTCATTCTTGAAAAAAAGTTTTTCATGTATCGGTGCAGCACATCTACTAAATTAATTCATAATATTTCAGATATATTTTCTTTACTTGTTGTTGTTTTTGAAACTATTCAAACATTTAAATGTTAAAGTTACATTACGACAAACAAACGTTTGCTGTTTTCCAATCTGTTTAGATGACCGAACCATTTCAGCTGCTGTTTCTCCACCCTCTCCAAAACTGGCTCTACTTCCAATTGTTCTTTGATTGAATCATTGCGTATCCTATCCATTTTAGTAACTCCTAGAATCTCCTGATGTATTTTATTTCAGTAGCTTGTAGTTTGCTTTTTTGGGAGTTCGTAAGTATCCAGATTTCGCAACCATATATATTGGTATAGGTTGGAATACCGTCTTGTATATTATCATTTTAGTCTTGTTAGATAACTCCCTCCTTCCTAGAAATAGTGTATTCAATGCAAAATATAGCCTAACTGTGTTTCTTATTCTTTCGTTTATTTCGTTTTCCATGAATCCATTGCTCCTACACCAAGATATTTGTAGCTCTCTACTTGCTCCAAAGTCTCATTGTTTATTTGGATTTTTATATTTTTTCGTTGTTTGCTTAGTGCTATCACCTTGTATTTCGCTGCATTTGTTTTCATGTTTTTGCTCTTGAGGGCATGATACCATATGTTTATGTTGACATTCATATCGTTTTCATTTTATGAACAGATCACAAGGTCATCTGCAAAAGCACATACTGACACTTTAACAGTCCTTAAATTGTAATAGCCTATTTTTAAGTTCCTTGTGGAGAAATTTTGTGGATTCTTGTTTGTTTTTCTTGATGTAATTGATGCCGCTGCTGTAAAAGCTTTTTATGTTCTCTCTTAGTTTCGGGGACACTCCTCTATTTTTGAGTCCTATCCAGACTTGTTCCTGTGGTACGTTGTCAAAAGCCTTTTCTAGGTCTAAAAAGGCTACACAGGCTGGTGAGTCCTTTGTACGAATTTTCTCTAGCATTTGTTTAATCGTAAATATGTGATCCTTCACTCCTATTCCTTTTCTGAATCCACATTGTGCGTCGTGTAGTTGGTTTTCTGTTGTTCTTCTTAGCTTTCGTTCTAGTATTTTTTCATACACCTTTGCAACAGCGCATAGCAGGGTAATGCCTCTATAATTAACACACTCGCGTGGGTCTCACTTTTTTATATATTAGTACGATGATCCCCGTTCTCCAATCTTCTGGTATACTACTATCAACCCATGCCTTTTTTAGAATAATGGTTAGTTGTTTTATACATTTGGGCTCCAAGCATTTCAGCATTTCTGCCGTTATGTTGTCATATCCCGCTGATTTACCTCTTTTTGTGCTTTTTATTAACTCCATGACGACTCCTGGGTTTATTTCTTCAATTTCTTTCTGATGGTCGGCTTCTGGTTCTCTCATTGCTGCAGGAGTTGGTTATGTTGCTACTCGTGTATAATTCCTCAAAGAATTCTCTGTTTCTGCCATTCCTTAGGTCTCTTATTGTATTATAAAACAGTTTCTGGTTTGCATGCTGATATCTTTCTATTTTTCTCCCGAATTACTCCCATGAATCCTCCTTTGCCTTTCTCACCAAGTCTTTTACTTTCGTTCTCTGATTTTTGTACTATTGATAATTTATTTCCGTCCTTGATTGCAGATATTTAGTCCATCGTTCCTTTTTGATTCTGATTTCTGCCTTTATAGTTTCGTTCCACCAGTTTGTCTGTCGTTTGTTTTTGTTAATATTTCGACTTCCGCATGCTTCTCTTGCCACCACCATCAATACGTTTTTCAATGTTTTCCACATCTATGGACTTTTGTCTCCAGTTCCAAGTCTATGTTGTCTTCCAGCAATTTCTGATACCTCTGTGCTGCGATGTCTTGTTGTAGTCTATATGTTTTGATCGTTTTTTTTATTGTTTTTGTGTGGTGCGTTTCTGATGGCTAGGTTTGCTACTACTAAGTAGTGATCGCTATTTATCTCTGCCCTCTCCTGACTCTTCTTCTTTTCCTCCTTTTCCCTCTCTTGTTACCAAGTGTATTTCTTTGTGTTTATAGAAGGTATTTGTCACTATGAGGTTATTTTCTATCCAGAAATCAATCAATATCTCTCCGTTTTTGTTTCTTATGTTCTCTCCAAAAGGTGCTATGTGGTCTAGTCCATCATTGTCTCTCCTTCCGACTTTACTATTAAGGTCTCCCAAGATGATAATTCTTTCCGTTTCTTTGCTTATCGTGTCGTTTATCCTTCTCCAGAATTCTCCTTTCTTATCCTTCTTTGCATCTTCGCATGGTCCGTACGCTATAATGATTGTTGTTTTTTCTTTTGTGTCCATCGCAAT
>JAUIMW010000565.1:0-16461 GCA_033557785.1 Enochrus cinctus
TATATATATATATATATTATATTGTTTTTTTTAAATATTCTTTCAATATAAAAACATTAATTGATTTTTAAGAAATTAAAAGAATTAGGAAGGTACGTAGATTGTATTATACTTGAAAGACATTCCATGTCCCCCAGACCTCCTAATGGTTCCTTTTTATAATGTTTATACTCTCTTTGATTATATATAGGGTTGTTTATTGATTTTTAACTTCAATAAAAAGAAGAACACTAGGGAGTTTAAGAGACATGGAATGTCCTCCAGGTACTCGAGAAACTATACTCTTCTTATTAGTTTAATTTGAAGAAATAAAAACACAATTAATAATACGTAGTAAGTAACGTAGTACACTGGTGGTCTTTCTTTTACCTTCTTATTTTTTACTCTGTTCCAACACAGAGAAGTTTAATGATTTTCAACAAAAAAAGAAGGACCATCAGGGGGTCTGAGGGACATAGAATGTCCTCCAGGTACACTGTCTTCTACGTATATCTAATTTACCTAAAATTCTTGATAGTATACTTAATTTATTTAAGTTAAACCAACGAACACAAAAAGCCGAGTATCTGGGGGACATTCCATGTCCCCCGGAACCCCTGGTAGCCCTTCTTTCATTTACAAAAGACAATAAAAATCACTTTTTTGAAGTAGTATAGAAACAACACAAAAGAAAATCACCAGGGGGTCTAGGAGACATGAAATGTCCTTCAGGTGCAGTGTTATCAATGTACTCCTGCTTGGTATCAAAATACTCCCAGCTACACTTCATACATTTTTTTTATTACTAATTATCTTCTTGTTAAACAAACTCAAACAAATAAAAATATTAAAGAGATTTTTTAATATCAATTTCTTTCGTGTTGTTTTTATTCTACTTCAAAAAAGGAATGTTAATTGATTTTTTCCAAATAAAAGAAGGACTATGGAATGTCCTCCAGGTGCTCTGCTATCAACGAACTTCTGTTTGGCATCAACGTAGTCCCACCTACATATCATATCCTCTTTTGATTACCAATTATCTTCTTATTGAACTTAGACAAACTAAAAAAAAGTATTAAAGAGATCTTTAAACATCAACCAGGAGTACGTTGATAGCAGTACACCTGAAGGACATTCCATGTCCTCCAGACTCCCTGGTGTCTTTTTTTCGTATAGTTTTTATTTTACTTCAATAATGGGATGTTTACTGACTTTTAGAAACGAAAAACGACCACCAGGGGGTCTGGGGGATATGGAATGTCCTACAGGTGGACTGCTATCAACGTACTCTGCTTGATATTTAAAGATCTCTTTAATACTTTTGTTTTTTTTTTGAGTTTGTCTAAGTTCAATAAGAATATAATAGAATTAGTAATCTAAAGAATATATGATGTGTAGCTAGGACTACGTCGATACCAAGCAGGAGTACGTTGAGTGCAGTGCACCTGGAGGACATTCCATGTCCCTCAGATCCCCTGGTGGCCCTTCTCTTATTTGTAAAAGACAGTAAACATCCCTTTCTTGAAGAAGAATGAAAACAATACGAAAGAGGGATCACCAGGGGGTCTGAGGGACATGGAATGTCCTCCAAGTTCACTGTTTTTTACGTACTTTTAAATGTATCCAAACATCTTAATGGCCTTTTTCATTTCTTCAAATTTAACCAATTAAATAGAAGAATGTAGTTTACAGAACACCTTGAGGACATACCATATCCCCCAGATCCGCTGGTGTCTCTTCTTTTATTATTAAAAAAACAGTTGACATTCCTTTTTTGTATAAAAGTAAAAACATGATAAAAGAGGGACCACCAGGGGGTCTGGGGGACATGGAATGTCCTCCAGTAGCACTGTTTTCTACGTACTCTTATTTATGTCCAAATATCCTGATAACACTCTTATTTTCTTCAAATTTAATCAATTAAATAGAAAAGCGTAGTTTGCAGAGCACCTGGAGGACATTCCATGTCCTCCAGACCCCCTGGTGGTCCTTCTCTTATTTGTAAAAGATAGCAAAAATCCCTTTATTAAAAAAAAAACGAAAATAACACGAAAGGGGGTCTGGAGGACATGGGATGTCCTCCAGGTGCCATATTATAATGTATTCCCATCTACACTTCTTTACTTTTCTTGGTTACTAATTACTTTTTTTATTATCAAGCGATTAAACTTAAAACACCTTTTCCTCTAATTCACTTTCTTCTGAGGTTTGTATTTTGCAGCCTGGGAAATGTGCTGTCAAGCTAAGTCAAGTACTTCCAGAGTTTCTTTGCGACTGATTGTCATCCAGTTTTTCTAGCAGTCTAATTTTTGCTGGTATGTCTTTGGAGAACACTTTATAAATTCTTCCTGTGTACCAAAGAATTTTGCTTTGTTGAACAATTTTTTTTGTATTAATAATTTTTTGATTTGGTTGCTCATTCTACCAGGAATCCTGTTTAGGACGTACCTTTTGTGTTATGAGACAACTGTGTTTGTATACATTTTGTATGCAGTTGTTCAACAAAGCAAAATTCTTTGGTACATGGGAAGAATTGATAAAGTGATGGACATTTTCTGTCTCCCAGACTTCTTAGTACTTCTTCTTTCATTCTATTTCAACTTAGTAATGGTAGCTAATTTGCAGCAATAAAAAATTAACTCTCAGAACCACTTACACTATCTAGATGTTTTCATTATTAGAAGAAAACATTGCCCAATGAAAGTATTTTAATTATAATGTACCTAAAAGACATTAAATGTCTCCCAAATATACAAAGAGTAAATTTTTTTTAATTAATTCAAAACTAAAAAATTAAATATCTAAAGAACCTCATTACAAAAAAAGAATTACCCAGGGGACTGGGGACATGGAATGTCTTTCAGATGCACTGCTTGCTACGTGCTACTAATTTCTCACTTTTCATTTCTTCAAGAACAACCAACAAACTAGAAGAGCGTAATTTGTAGATACCTGAAGGACATTTCATGTCAAAAATCAGTAAATATTCTTGGGTTAAATATAGTAAAAAAGAATATAAAGTGTGTCCAAAAATTCTGATATAAACAACTTATTAGAAGAGCGTAGTTTTCAGACGACTTGAAGGATATTGCACGCCCACCAGACCCCTTTGTGATACTTTTTTATTAATATAAATTAGTAAACATCTCTATGCTGAAAAAGAGTGAAAAACAAGATAATATAAGAACTGCCAACTGCTTTGTAAAACTCAATTCCCATTTTATTTTGTGATTGCTATTTTAAGCACTTTTTTCTAGTTTTGATACAGTTCTCTTAAAGTTTCTTTTTCTTTGATTTTCTTTTCTCTAATCACTTTTCTTGTGGTTTTTTATACATCTTTAAGGGATTATATTTCCTTGGTTCACCAGTAGTACAGAGATAACATTACATATTACGAAAAACAAAAATCATTTAAGTACCCCTAATTATATTTAAAAATAGTTAAAATAATTTTAATTTACATTTAAAATTCTTATATGTAGTCTCAAATTCTAACAGTAAAAAACACATCCTCAGCAACTCTTTATCATTACTGCAATACAGTCTGTCCATTTTTAAACAGATTTTCTGTAAGGGATAACTATAATATTGGAGAACACCATTCGTATAAATCATTCTTATTAACTGTTTGTCATCGAGAGCATCCTCAATTGCTGTAACTCCTAAGTTGTAACAGAGTGAAACTTATGAATTTTGATTTTACTAAATTTAAAAGTAAGTAATTATTATGTAATCAAACAGAGCGTTTTCAAAAGTTTCAACCCAAGTTTCTCCATTGGACAGAAGAACTGTATCTTCAGCATATGAGAGGAGTCGTCCACTCCCGAGATCAACAGGGATGTCGTTTATGTATATTAAGAATAGAATAAGACTCAAAACTGTACCCCGCGATACACTTCTGTATAAAATTTGACTTTTACTTACATAATCTAGTACTTTAAGTTATTGTGTTCTGGTGAAATAGTTTACTAATTAACAACAATAAATAAGATATGATTTGTAAGTAGGAGTAGATTAATACCAAGCAGGAGTACGTTGATAGCAGTACACCTGAAATGGAATGTCCTTCAGGTGCACTGCTAACCATGTACTTTTTATTATGTCTAAAAATCCTGACAACTCTCTTCGTTTCTGTAAATTTAATCCAATAATTAGAAGAATGTAGTTTGCAGTGCTCCTGGAGGACATTCCATGCTCCCTAGACCCTCTGATGCTCCCTTCTTTTATTATTAAAAATCAGTTAACATTCCTATGTTATATAAGAGTAAAAAACATGATAAAAGAAGGACCACCAGGGGGTCTGAGGGACATGAAATGTCCTCCAGGTGCTCTGCAAACTACGCTCTTTTATTTAGTTGATTAAACTTGAAGAAAAGAAGAGTGTTATTAGGATATTTGGACACAAATAAGAGTACGTAGAAAACAGTGCACCTGGAGGACATTCTATGTCCTTCCAATTCACTGGTGGTCTTTTTTTATCTTGTATAAGAAAAACTACCAAAAGATCTAAGGGACATAAGATATATTTTATATATTGGAATAAAGTAAAAATCAAGACCACCAGATGATCTGAAGAACATGGAATGTCCTCCAAGTGCACTGTTATCAACGTACTCCTACTTGATATCAATGTATTCCCAGCTACACTTCGTATCGTCTTTTGATTACTAATTATCTTCTTGTTAAACAAACTCAAACAAATAAAAGTATTGCAGAGATCTTCAAACATTATGAAGGACATTCCATGTCTCTCAGACCTCCTGGTGCTCCTTTTTTTATCCTGTTTTTTACTCTATTCCAATATAGGGATGCTAACTGATTTTTAACAATTAAATGAGGGACACCAGAGGGTCTGGGGGACATGGAATGTCTTCCAGGTATATTGTCATCAACGTACTCTTGATTGATATTTAAAGATCTCTTTAATACTTTTATTTTTTTGAGTTTGTCTAAGTTTAATAAGAAGATTAGAATGAGTAATCTAAAGAAGATATGAATTGTAAGTAGAAGTACGTTGATACCAAGCAGAAGTACATTGATGACAGTATACCTGGAGGACATTTCATGTCCCCCAGAAAAAAATCAGTAAACATCCCTTTGTTGAAGTAGAATAAAAACAACACTTAAGAGTGACCACCTAAGGGTCTGGAGGACACGGAATGTCCTCCAGGTGCACTAATATCAATGTGTTCCAATCTACACTTCCTTACTTTTCTTGGTTACTAATTACCTTTTTATTTTCGAGCGATTAAACTTAAAAAAAAAACATCTTTTCCTCTGATTCACTTTTTTTTTGATTGCCTGTATTTTGTAGTCTGGGAAATGTGCTGCTAATAGCATTTCCACAGTTTCTTTGTGATTGATTGTCATCCCGCTTTTCTAACAGTCTAATTTTTGCTGGTTTCTCTTTGGAGAGTACTTTAGGAATTGTTCCCATGTACCAAAGAATTTTGCCTTGTTGAACAACTTTTTTTGATATATATTTTCTTTTTTTGATTTGGTTCCTCATTCTACCAGGAACTCTGCTTAGGACGTACCTTGTGTTATGGGACAATTGTGTTTGTGTGCGTTTTGTATACTGAAAACCAGTTGAGATGTCTGGTAGTTTAGGCAGCTTGTGCTTCTACCCGACGTTGAAGTTCCTAATTATTCTCACAATGCTGCAATTGCTACCATTTGACGCTAATAAATAAATGAAGCATAACACATATAAAAATAACTTTAATTAATAACAGTTGGCTTCTAGAAAAATTGATGTTCCCTTCTTTTGTTGATATCTGCGAAAATATCAGAGAAGAACATAAAAAATATACCTACGATATTTTTTATGTTCTTCTCTGTTATCTGTTTCCGGCTATTAATAACCATAAAAAAAAGAATCTGGAAGTACTTAACTTGGCTTGGCAACTCATTTCCCAGGCTGCAAAATACAGGCATCAGAAGAAAGAAAATCAGAGGAAGTTAAGTTTAATCGCTCGATAATAAAAAGATAATTAGTAACCAGAAAAATAAGGAAGGATAGCAGTGCACCTGGAAGGCATTCCATATGTTTCAGACCCCCTGGTGGTCCTTCTTTTTTTAGAGAAATTAGTAAACATCCCTTCATAGAAGTATCCTCCAGATGCACTACCATCAACGTATTTTTGATTGATATTTAAATATCTCTTTAATACTTTTATTTATTTAAGTTTAAATTTAATCGCTTGATAATAGGAAATTAATTAGTAGTCAGGAGAAAGTAGGAAATGTAGATAAGAGTGCATTGATTGACTGGTGGTCCTATTTTCATTTGTAAAAGACAGTAAACATCCCTTTTTTGAAGAAGAATGAAAACAACACGAAAGAAGGACCACCAGGGTCTGGGGGACATGGAATGTCATCCAGGTACACTGCTTTCTACGTATTCTTATTTGTGTCCAAAAATCCTTATAACACTCTTCAATTCTTGGATGTGGAATGTCCTCCAGGTGCACTGTTAACTACGTACTTCTAATTATATCTAAAAATCTTGACACTTTTCGTTTCTGTAAATTTAATCAACTAATTAGAAGAATGTAGTTTGCAGTACTCTTGGAGGACGTTCCATGCCCCCCATACTCCCTGATGCTCCCTTCTTTTATTATTAAAAATCAGTTAACATTCCTCTGTTGTATAAAAGTCAAAAACATGGTAAAGTGAGGACCACCAATGGATTTGGGGGACATGGAATGTCCTTCGGGTGCATTGCTTTTTACGTTCTCTTAAATGTTTCCAAATATTTTTATATCCCTCTTCATTTCTTTAAATTTAATTAACTAAATAGAACAATGTAGTTTGTAGAACACCTGGAGGACATACCATGTCCCTCAGACCTACTGGTGTTCCTTCTTTTATTGTTATCGTTAAAAAATGGTTAACATTCCTATGTTGTATAAGAGTAAAAACATGATAAAAGAAGGATCACCAGGGGGTCTGGGGGACATGGACTGTCCTCCAGGTGCACTGTCTTCTACGTATTTCTAATTTACCTAAAATTCTTGATAGTACTCTTAATTTCTTGTAAGTTAAACCAACGAATATTAAAAACGTAGTTTGCTGAGCACATAAACGATATTTTATGTTCCCCAGACTCCTTGGCGGTTCTTTTTTGTATTGTTTTATACTCTCTTTGATTATAGGATTGTTTATTGATTTTTAACTTCTATAATAAAGAAGAACACTAGGAATGTCCTCCAGGTGCACTGTATCTACGTACTCCTAATTGTGTCCAAATATCATGATAATACTCTTCTTTTATTCAAATTTAACTAACTAACAAGAAGTGTGTACTTTCCCGAATACCTGGAGGATATTCCATTTTCTCCAGGTAGGAGGTTTGAGGGACTTGGAATGTTATCCAGGTACACTGCTTTCTACGTATTCTTATTTGTGTCCAAAAATCCCTATAACACTCTTCAATTCTTGGATGTGGAATGTCCTCCAGGTGCACTGTTAACTACGTACTTCTAATTATATCTAAAAATCCTGACACTTTTCGTTTTTGTAAATTTAATCAACTAATTAGAAGAATGTATTTTGCAGTGCTCTTGGAGGACATTCCATGTCCCCCAGACCCCCTGGTGTCCTTCTTTCGTGTTATTTTTATTCTATTTCGAAAAAAGAATGTTTACTGTCTTCTACAAATGAAAAAAATACCACCAGGAGGTCTGGGGGACATGGAATGTCCTCCAAGTGCATTACTTTCTACATACTTCTAGTTGTGTCCAAAAATCATGATAATATCCTTCATTTCTTTATGTTTAATCAGCTAACAAGAAGAGTGTAGCCTTCTGTTTTTTACTCAAATATAACATATAAATGTTTATTGATTTTCGACAATAAGAAAAGGAACACCAGGGGGTCTGGGGGACATGGAATGTCTTCCAGGTGCACTACTTTCTACATACTCCTAGTTGTGTCCAAATATCATGATAATACTCTTCATTTCTTCATGTTTAATCAGCTAACAAGAAGAGTGTAGTTTTCTGTATCACCAGGGGGTCTGGGAGTTATGGAATATCCTCCAGGTATTCAGCAATCTACAATCTTCTTGTTAGTTAGTTAAACTTGAAGAAATGAAGAGTATTATTATATTTGGACACAATTAGTAGTATGTAGATAGCAGTGCACTTGGAGGACATTCCACGTCTCCCAGACCTCCTGGTATTCCTTCTTTTATTGTCCAAATATCATAATAATGATCTTTATTTCTTCATGTTTAGTCAACTAACAAGAAGAGTGTAGTTTTCTGCACACCTGGAGGACATTCCATGTCCCCCAAACCCCCTGGTGGTCTTTCTTTTATTATTGAAAATCAGTTAACATCCCTTTATTGCAACACAGTAAAAAACAACGCAAAAGGAGTACTAGGGGGTCTGGGGGACATAGAATGGCCTCCAGGTGCACTGCCATCTACGTTCTACTTATTGTGTATGAAAACCCAGCTAACATTTTTTGTTTCTTCAAGTTTAACAGCTAGTAAAAAGAATGTAGTTTGAAAAAGACCTGGAGGACATTCCATGTCTTCCAGACTCTAGGTGCACTGCTTACTACGTACTCCTAATTGTGTCCGAATATCCCTATAATACTCTTCATTTCTCTATATTTAATCAACTATCGTGAAGAGTGTAATTTCTTATACACCTGGAGGACATTCCATATTCCCAGATTACACAACTTAGAAATGTTTACTGATTTTCAACAATAAAAGAAGGACCACCAGGGGATCTGGGGGACATGGAATGTTCTTCAGGTACACTGTTTACTACTTATTCATATTTGTGTTTAAATATGTCGATAATACTCTTCATTCCTCCAAGTTTACTTTTATTTGTTTGAATTTAAGTTTAAGAACAAGATATTTAGTAATCAAAAGAGAATATGAAGTGTAGGTAGGAGTACATTGATATTCAGCAGAAGTACGTTGGTGGCAGTGCACCTGGAGGACATTCCATGTTTCTCGGACCTCTTGGAGATTCTTCTTTCATTCGTAGAAATCAGTAAATATTCCTTTTGAAGTAGAGTTCAGTATCGAACGTTAGTTTGTAGTACATGTGAAACTCAATTATCCTGTTAATTTCCATAATTTGATGGTGTAAACCTTCCCATTTCCTTTGAACTTGATGTCAGTTTACGCGTAAGATGACGCTGATTGTGCTGGGTGCATCAGATCCAGGATCCTTGATTTCTGGAAGCTGATTTTTGTTGAATTGTGCAGACACTCGAAGATAAAAACTTTTATAATGCCTTCTGTGTGTGGTTTTTTGAGACTAGACCGTTTCCAGAGGGGGGACAAACATCGAGTGCGACGGTTGTCGTACATTTTACCACCCGAAATGTGTCAATCTAAATAAAACCGCTGTATCGGTCTTGAAGGTAGGCGGTACGAGCTGGCGATGCCCGGACTGTAGACCGGGAGGACCCCTGAGACGATCTTTGTCCTATTAAAAACGAAAAAATAGAAGCGACTCATCGAGTACCATCTCGTAACGCTGACCATAAGGATGGCAATATCATTGCGAGATTTATATCAAGACGCGACAAAGGCCTTTTTGGCCGCGACCATTAAAGCCAAGCGTGTTAATAGGGTTCTCTCTACTGATGAGGCCCCTTCTAAGGGTGTCATTGCTGTCGAGGGTATCACCAATCGCATCTATACCAACGAGCATCTGACTAGTACCAACAAATTATTGTTTAAGTGAAGCATGTATGAGAGCTAATTACAAATATAATCTAAAGATCTTCTGTCCCATAAGCAACGTTAATGATTGTACAATAATATTATCAAAAGGTGAATTCCGTGAAATATCTTGGAGTTACACTCGATGCCAAATTGATTATGGACGAGCACATCGAGCACACGGTGGCTAAGTGTAATAAAAGCTGGGTTTTATCTACTGTTGGGTTCCGGGGAGTTGCATACCTTAAAAAATCTTTACTATGCCTATGTTCAAAGTTTCCTTATTTTGCTTCCACAGTTTGGTGCCCTCAGTATCGGACCTACCGAAACAGGCTGAAGTCGGCCCAAAATTGCTTTGTTAGGACGGTTGACGCAAGGAATAGATTTTCTTTCGCGTTTTGGCACAGGAGTAGGTTTAGATATGTAAACAAAGATAAATTTAAAAGGCATCTTATAAAATATTTAAAGTTCAATCCCTGAATTTACACAATTTTTCTTTATTTTTATTTTCCTGATGTTTACAATGTATGTATGGCAATATATGTTGAACTATGCTCATAATGTTTCGAATTGTAAATAAATAAATAGAATAAAATCGATACAAAAGAAGAATGCTAGGTGGTCTGGGAGACATGGAATGTCCTCCAGGAGTACTGCTATCAATGTACTTCTAACTACACTTCCTTACTTCTCTTGGTTACTAATTACTTTCTTATTATCGAGCGATTAAACTTAAACAAACTCAAACAAATAGAAGTATTAAAGAGATCTTAAAATATCAATCATAAATACGTTGATGGCAGTGCACCTGGAAAACATTCTCTGTCCATCAGACCCCTTGGTGGTCCTTCTTTCATTTGAAAAAATTCAGTAAACATCCTTTTTTGAAGAAAAATAAAAACAACATGAAAAAAGACCACCAAGTGCACTGCCATCAATGTACTCTTGATTGATATTTAAAGATCTCTTTAATACTTTTATTTATTTTTTTTTAATTTGTCTAAGTTCAATAAGAAGGTAATAGAATTAATAATCTAAAGGAGATATGATGTATAAGTAGGAGTACGTTGATACCAAGCAGGAGTACGTCGATGGCAGTAGACCTGGAGGATATTCCATGTCCTCCAGACCCCCTGGTGGTTCTTCTTTTATTTGGAAAAATCAATAAATATCCCTTTTTTAAAGAAGAATAAAAACTACACGAAAGAAGGACACCAGGGAGTTTGGGGGACATGGAATGTTCTTCAAAAGTACTGTTATTAACGTAGTCCTTATTGGTATTTAAAGATCTCTTTAATACTTTTATTTTTTTGAGTTTTTTTAACAAGAAGATAATTAGTAATCAAAAAAAGTTAGGAAGTGTACGGTAGGAGTACATTGATATCAAGCAGAAGTTCTTTGACAGCAGTTCATCTGGAGGACATTCCATGTCCCCCCGTGTCTTTTTTTTTAATATTCTGATATATATTACTGATTTTTCCAAATGAAAGAAGGACCACAAGGAGGTCTGGAGGACAACATTTTGTACTGTATTTAAAAGTAATCACTCTTCTTTGCTCTGTGATTATAAGCCTTCACACCTGTTCTTTCCAATATACATATAGTAATTTCTTTTTATAATGTTATACTAAATAACCATTTTTTTTACACACGTTTTTCTACTTTGATTTGCTTTTGAACATTTTAATCTTCGTTCATGTATGTCCAATTATATAAGAAAGTAGAGAACCATCAGAATTTAGAAGTGTAATGAGTTACAGATTTTAATTTTTGAAAAATCTTCAGAAAGGATTCTGTTATTATTTAATAATAAAATAAGTAGTTACATTATATATAATGTAAATTGTGATTAAATAAGATTTAATACACTATTAAAATATGGTTTTGCGCGTATAAACACCAAAAGCCTTTGGTTTTAACATCGTTGATATGAAGTACGAGTACATTGGTAACAGTATACCTGGAGGGTATTTCATATCTCCAGACCCTCCAGGTGCATTGCCATCAACGTACTTCTGATTGATTTGGATCTTTAATACTTTTATTTTTTTCAGTTTGTCTAAGTCTAAGATTGGAATTAGTAACCAAAAGAAGATATGATGTGTAGGTAGGAGTACGTTGATATCAATCAGGAGTACGTTGAAAGAAGAACATCAGGGGATCTGGGGGACATGGAATGTTCTCCAGGTATTCAGTTACTAAAGGATGTTATCAGGATATTTGGATAAAATCAGGACCATCTAGATAGCAGTGAATCTGATGGATATTCCCTGTCTCCCAGACTTCTTAGTACTTCTTCTTTCACTTCTTTCACTTAGTAATGGCAGCTAATTTACAGCAATAAAAAATTAACTCCCAAAACCACTTACACTATCTAGATGCTTACATTATTAGAAGAAGACGTTGCCTAACTAAAGTATTTAAACAGTAATGTACCTAGAAGACATTAAATGTCTGCCAAACATAACAAAAAGTATATATATTTATTTTGAGTTTTTCTTTTATTGCTGTTTTAATCTTTGTTTTATAAAAAGGATGTTTACTGGTTAAAACAACAAAAAAAGAATTACCAAGGAGTTTGAGGGACATGGAATGACCTCCATGAAGCTCTCTTCATTCATTTTTAATAAATTCAAAACTAAAAAATTAAATATCTAAAGAACTTCATTACCAGTTATGTTTAATAAAGAAATTTATTATTATTTTGGGAAACGTACGGTGCAATCATTTCCGCTTAACAATAAAAAAATGAATAACAAGGTAGCCTAGGGGCTCCAAGTACTCTACTATCTACACACTTCGGCTGTTTTTGTCAGATAATTCTTCTTTTTTTACGTGGTTTTTGAACTGGAAATCATTAAAATGGATAAAATCATATCTAATTTCTAGAAATAACATGTACAAAAGAAGAATTACCCAGGGATCTGGGGATATGGAACTTAGTTAGCAGTGCACCTAGAGAACATTTCGTGTTCCCAGGAACCTCTGGTGTTCTTTCTTTCATTGTTATAAATCAGTTAACATTCTTATGTTGAGATATAGTAAAAAACAAATTAAAATAAGAACCACTGGGGAGTCTAGGAGACATGGAATGTCCTTCAGGTGCACTGCTTACTACATGCTACTAATTTCTTACTCTTCGTTTCTTTAAGAAAACCAACAAACTAGAAGAGCGTAATTTGTAGAATACCTGAAGGACATTTCATGTTAAAAATCGGTAAATATTCTAGGGTTGGATATAGTAAAAAAGAAGGTAAAGTGTACCCAAAAATTCTGATATAAACAACTTATTAGAAAAGCAGTAACATATCAGTAAACATATCTATGTTGAAAAAAAGTAAAAAACAAGGTAATATAAGGACTACCAAGAGATCTAGATGATATGGAATCCTTGTGTTTAATTTTATTACACTAGATGGATGTTTATTGATTTTCAACAATAAAAGAAGGAACACCAGAGGGTCTGGGGGACATGGAATGTCCTCTAGGTGCACCGCAATCTATGTACTACTTACTGTGTATGAAAACCCAGATAACATTCTTCGTTTCTTCAAGTTTAAAAGCTAGTAAAAAGAATGTAGTTTACAAAAAACCTGAGGAACATTCTATGTCCTCCAAACCTCCTGTTGGCCCCTTTTTTATTTGATAAAATTAGTTAACAACTCTTTTTTAAATAGTGTTAAAAACAATAAAAAAGAGACTACCAAGGAATCTGGGGGACATGGAATGTCCTCCAGGCGCACTGTTTTTTACATACTACTTATTATGTATGAAAATCCAGATAACACTCTTATATTTCTTCAAGTTTAACAATTAGTAAAAAAAATGTAGTTTGCAAAAGACCTGGAGGATGTCTATGTCCTGGTGGTCCCTTTTTTATTTTAAAATTAATTAACAACTCTTTTTTAAATAGTGTCAAAAAAAGATAGGACATGGAATGTCCTCCAGGTACATTACTATCAATGTACTCCTGATTGATATTTAAAGATCTTTTTAATACTTTTTTTTTAATTTGTCTAAATTCAATAAGATGATAATTGGTAATCAAAAGTAGATATGAAGTGTAGGTTGTTGTAGATTAATGTCAAGTAGAAGTATGTTGATGGCAATGCACCTGGAGGACATTCCATATCTTCCAGACCCCCTGGTGTTTTTTTTTATTTGGAAAAAATCAGTAAACATCCCTTTGTTGAAGTAGAATTAAAATAACAGGAAAGAAGGACCACCAGGGGCTCTGGGGGACATGGAATGATTTTTTTCAAGTGAAAGAAAAACCGCCAGGAATCTGGTGTATACAGAGTGTCCTTTAGGTGTATTGCAATCTACATACTCTAAATTCTGTCCAAAAATTACAATAATACTCTTCATTTCTTCAAGTTTAACTAACTATTTAGGAAAACGTAGTTTGCAAAAGACCTGGAGGACATTCCATGTCCTGTTGTCTTGTCTTTCCTGTTGTTTTCATTCTTTTTCAACAAAGGGATGTTTATTGATTTTTTACAAATAAAAGAAGGATTGCTAGGGGGTCTGGGGACATGAAATGTTCTCCAGGTGCACTGTTATCAATGTACTTCTGATTGATGTTAAAAGAACTCTTCAATACTTTTATTTGTTTGAGTTTGTTTAACAAGAAGATAATTAGTAATCAAAAGAAGTTAAGAAGTGTAGGTAGGAGTAAATTGATATTAAGTAGGAATACTACTTGATATTAAGTAGGAGTACATTGGTAGCAGTGTAATCTTTTTTTGAAGTAGAATAAAAACAACACAAAAGGAGGACACCAGTGGGTTTGGGGGACATGGAATGTCCTCCAGGTGTACTGCTATAACGTATTCCCATCTACACTTCTTTACTTTTACTTTACTTAACGTACTTTTGTTTGGTATGAATATACCTCTACCTACATTTCTTAATTTCTTTTGAATACTAATTATATTCTTGCTAAACAAACTCAAACAAATAAAAGTAAAAAAGAGATCTTTAAACATCAATCAGGAGTAAGTTGGTGGTAGTGCACCTGGAGAACATTTCATGTCCCCCACACCCCCCTGGTGGTCCATCTTTTGTTAGTAAAAGACAGTAAACATCCTTTTTTTTGAAGTAGAGTAAAAACAACACGAAAGAAGAACAAAAGGGGTCTGGGTGGTCCTTATTTCAATTTTAAAAATTTGTATGAGTATAATAAAAACTACATAAAAGAAGAATACCAGGAGATCTGGTACGTTCAAAGATCTCTTAAGAACTTTTATTTGTTTGAATTTGTTTAACAAGAAGATAATTAGTAATCAAAAGAAAATATGATGTGTAGGTAGGAGTACATTGATAACAGTATACTTGAAGGACATTCCATGTCACTTGGATCCTCTGGTGGTCCTTCTTTTATTTGGAAAAAATCAATAAACATCCCTTTTTTGAATTAGAATAAAAACAACACAAAAGAAGGACACCAGGGGGTTTGGGGGACATGGAATGTTCTCCAGGTGTATTACCATTAACGTACTTCTCATTGATGTTTGAATATCTCTTAAATACTTTTATTTTCAAGACAGTATAAGTGAGATTGTGACGAGGTGTTTCTTTAAAGATGAAATTGCAGACAAGATAGCAGAAAAAATAGGAGTAAAATTCGTTAATTAAAAAGTTGCTAAAAATTCACAAAACATAGATCGTTGTCAGAGTAGGGAAAAAATTAAAGGTAGGGCCAGAGCAATTCTTAAATTCACATCGTATAGATACATAGTGGAAGTATTTTCTCACAAAAAGCGACTGAAGGGTACGGGAATTACTGTGAGGGATTAGTTAAGGAATTTCAATTGATTTTGTATGGGAAATATTTTGTATAACTTACGTTTCTAATATATTTACATTATTTATATTATTTACATGATTGTATTATTTACATTGTTTGGGCTGTTTACATTATTAATTCTATTTGCATATACAGGGTGATTACCTTCGATACCGACAAATTCGCCCACGCGTATTTCTTCATAAAATAAACAAATTGAGCTCATATTGTACAGGTCAAATATTGAAAATAATTTTTTTCTAAATTAACAAATAATGTAATAAAAACCTTTTGAGAACCTCTGAAAATAACTAATAGTATTCAAGCTTTTTAAGATTTACGACCCTCTTTACTATAAAAGTAAACATCTGTGTCTCAATACAAACTTTTTTTTACGTTATGCCTTTCAGTCATTGATGCTTAAAGCTTGACCATATCGAATGTTCCTACAAACCAGTGCATTTATACTCTATTCATTATAAGAAGGACTTTTATGATACACAAAAATACGAGTAAAACGGTCAGTAACGGCCACGGCCGTTAGACAATTATCCCTTTATTGGTTTCTCACTTAAAAAATCACGCCTCAAATGTTCTTGAAAGTTAAGGGTGACCATAACCACATTAAAGTACTTAAATAGTACCAGTACAAGAATCTTGGCAAAACATTTTCTTCTGAGTGTGTTGTGTATAATTTGTTGGCGTGATATTTTTGAGTGTAATTTATTACAAGAATGGAAATCTTGTTGAAATTATATGAAAACCAACAAAGTCAAAAGAGTTGACGATCAAAAGACTTGAACGAAGGTGTATCATTAATAACTCAAGAAAGGTGTAATAATTGCGATGAACTTGTTATTAAAGAGGAAGATAAAATGTGACAACTCGACCACATTATTAACAATGGAATAGATTATATCAATTTTTTTGTATTCAATATATTTTTTTATTGAAATTTTAACATTTATGTAAATTAATACTTAATTAACAAAATAAA
>JAUIMW010000566.1:0-16456 GCA_033557785.1 Enochrus cinctus
AAAATATCATACAACAACAAAGATCCAAATTAACAGTACGAAAAAATAGAAGATAAGAGTTGGTTTAAAATAATTAATCAGACCAACTATTTTTTCATTGAGTAAATGTTCTTATTTATTATTATTGGCAATCCATTTTCAAAGTTAAAAACCGCCAATCCTCAAAAAGAAGAACTCGAAGAACACAAATATCCTCTTAAGTGGTTGCAGTCGAAATATCATTTACATAAGTAACATACGGTACGGATTTAAAATCTGATAGAAATTATGATTCTTCATCTAAAAAATGCTGATGCAAAACTATAATAGCCGAATATGGCCATTATTTCACACCATACGTTTCAGTTACTGAAGTGTCTCTACTGATCTAGTTTTTTTTTCTTACAAATGTAAATTCCAACAAATATTCTTTTATTCATGGTATATCACAAAAAACTGTGTTTTTTGCAGATACAATATTGAATATTTGTTTACGAAAACTTATTTTACTATTGTAAATATTATTACTGCTGTTGTGAATGACACACGACTTATATCTTTTTCTTTCTTAATGGCTACTAATTTCATTATATACGGATGAGATTGTATTTAAAAATTTTATTACATTTAAATTTATATACAATATGTCAAAATTACAGGTAATAACGTTTTACCTGCAGGAATAGTGAAGGATAATCAAAGTAAATGTATTAATAACTAACTACCAAACTATTTCACAATAACTGTATAATTTACTCAAACCAGACAATTATAACGTAATAAAATCTAAATAGAAGTATTTAAAATTATTTTTTATGTTGCGTTAAAATGACATTATATTTCCCCATTTCTGCGCAAATTGTGGAAGTAAAACATGAAATTTGGAAATGTATTCTGCAATTTTTATGTTTTGGTTTCGATGAGTGAGCCAGAGCGTCAATAAATAACTTTATAATGTTAATTCCCACTGGAAATTTTTTCATAAATTCAACACGAAAATAGCGAAAAGAATTTGCTTTTATTATATATTCAAATATTTTTCATACATATTTTTATTTCACACCTAGCACCTAGCTTTTACTTTTAATTATTAAATTGTTTAAAAAACCATGAATGTGTACAACAAAATCATTTATTTTAATTTTGTAAAGTGAGTTCTAATGCTGGCAAAAATCATATTCCATTATTTTACTGAACATTCAATTTTAAAATTATTTTATAATGCCAGTTTGATTTTTTGCTTTGAGATATTATTTCTATTATTTAGTAAAATGCCCGCGGGAATATATATTTATGTAAACAAAAACTTTAATATTTTAACACAAAATAAATGACACTTTATAATTCTTCGCAAAATGAAATCCATTTAATTAAAACCTGTAAACCTCCACTGTAATATTAGGATTTAAAATAAATAAATATGTACCTGCGTCATAAGATGATTTAGTTAAGATGTGTCAAAATTACACGTAAATGACCTATGCGAACAGAAATGGTGGATGGAAGCACACAATACATAATTTATTTGTACCCACAAATGCCTTCTGCTTATACATCTAAATAAGGAGTCACAGTAATTAAGCTCAAGCTTCTAGCGAAAACTTTTACTTGCAAATAATTCAAACCACTCGAAAATTGTATATCAACCCATAAAGCACGTGGTTATACTTGAACTTCAAAGTACTTTCTGGAAACCTCTTGTCCTAAGCAGGCACCGCCAAGTATTCCACAAATCGTTATGCAGTTAAGTCTTAATACTAAATTAATTCTATTTATTCATCGATAACTTTAATTACATTCCTTCTTCTTTTATAAAATGTAAAAATATCACCTAGGGAGTCAGGTTCTACCTGAAGACTTTGTGCTATTATATGCATACAGGTATAAATACGCCTTTCATGAATTTACTTGAGAAAGCGCTATTGTAGGAAATCCAAGAGAACAATTACATGCACTACAGGTCCTTTTACATCGGAAGTCCAATTTAATATAATGACATAAAGGAAGACCTTCACTCGGCTAAAATTTAAGGGTAATATTTCGCGAGATAATAACGAGGTAATTGTCAAAGCTGCAATGTCTGCCATTAAATAGTTACAGTAAATGAGCGCGTCCCTACGAGACAGTCAGGTGTACTAATTAGTTTTGCGGGACGTCGTGTTTGCATGTAGACATTCTGCGTGACATAAGAATAGAAGAACCATACTTACTTATTGTAGAGGACGATGTCTGGGCGCCAGATATGGTCGGACGGGACGTGTAGCATCTCAACTCCTCCATATTCTTTTGGGTCCCATTTGAGCTTGTAGTCGTACCAAGACTGGAATTAATAGCACACGAAACACGTTAAAGACATTTATAAAAATGATTTAAATTAAAAGTGTACATTGCGCATATAATACTTTAGTAAACATTGATTTTCACACAGTAATGATTTATTGGGTGTGTGCTTATTTAAAAAACTCCACATTTATGTCGAGTTTTATGGTTTAGTCGTTCCCTTATGGGTAGAGACGGTGCAGCGCAAAGTAGTTTACTGAGTTACGACTGCAAGGGTAGTAAAATTAAAATTCCTTTTTCCAATAATAATACGGTTCTGTATAAATTTTTGTTTGAGTGCTAGAGCTAAAACGAATGTTTAGATTCTTAAGACTCACTGAAAATATAAATATTTTATGGTGCTTCAAACTACATTGTGTATATCTTTTCTCGTACGTAAGTTAATTGTTTAGAGAACATTTTTTGCAAAAATAATTATTTAATTTAAATACTATCATCCCTCAAATAAACAATAATGTAGCAGTAAAAGTAAAATTCCAAAACTTCAATTTGTTTTTATAACATTATAAACAATTAGATTCTTAAATAAATATTCATTAATAGAATGTGCACAAATAAATATTTCATTTGGCAGTCTCAGCAACATCGTTTACTTTGCTAGCCGAGTAAGTCGTGAATATAATAACTTTTAATTTAAATGGTTCAAGTAAACATAAATTACATATTTTAAACAAAGCCCAATTTCGAGATGTAGGGTGGCGTTCCTTTTAACTACATATAAACTCTAATTCAAGATGACAACTTCATGAAAGGTTTTCTGCGGAAACCTAAACAAGAGAAAACAGCGTATAAAGAGTGCGATATAGCGGAAATAATGCCTGGATTTCGGCAAATAATATAGAATTACACATCTTAAATTTTCGTCAGCTGACGTATAAAATCAAAATGGTCACATTAGATAGTAATTCGGGATATATTTGATTATGTCCTGTACAATTGCATTAATAACTGTAAGTTATTGGGGTCGTAATTCACAAATGTACTGGAAAATCAATTTAACAATCGGCAGAAAATTATTCCATTATTACGCCATAACATTGTGACACGTTAATCACCACTTTCTGTCTCCCAAAATGATAAACGCGCGGGAAATTTTTCCTCAATATAAATTATTTATCTTCGAAAGCGTAAGAGGATTATAAATGAGTGAGAAAATTTGTTTTCATTATATTGACAATTTCACTTTATCAAATTAATCATTAAGTCAACACCGCTGGATCCTCCAACAGTGATTTATTTGTGTTAATATTTTTAATTATTAAGTCTGGAATTTTTCAAATTTCAAACTGAACGTTATTTGTATCCTAATTAAATTTAAAATTAATTTAAAAATCTTACCTGCTCCACCCAAAGATTCGTTGTCATGATTTGGTTCTTGAGATTCTGCAACAAATAAAATGTATATTTTAAAATCTATTGCGCAGGTATGATTTTTATTCAAATAATATCCAGTACACAAGCATAGTAAAGCTGAACTGGAGCTGAAAATGATTGCACGTAACGATAAATTTTAAATGGCCCCGTACTGGTGTGTAGCCCGAGGAAAGTTTATTTATGCCGCCATCCTTTCAGCCGTGCAACTTTCTTTGGAGATGCGAAAATAGAAATAACATGTGTTTTTGGCGAACTGCTTTGATGCGCGTTATAATATCACGCCTTATTTACTTGATATTGCCTTCTTTTATAAATCTTAAGTTTCCAACACTTTATTCGCTTTTTTGTTTTAAAAGGATTCAGACAAACAACAATAAATTACTTATATTTTAGAATTTTCATATAGGTTCATTTAAGAAAATACTTTTATCTCTATATCTATTTATAATAATCAAGACTTCTTTCTGGCTGTAATTATTGATGCTAATTTAACTGATAACAAATGGGACCGCTGGAGTATGTTATGGGAAGCATTGTCCCCTAATTGAGTATCGCATTATACACACACAGGTATTGCGAATTCAAGACCAATTTACATGATGCGATAGGCCATTTATACGACGTAAGTTTATATAGGTGTATACCAATAGGGCATTTGACGCAATCAATCCGACAGTGAAAGAGATACAAACGAATTTAAGCCCACATTGTTTACACTAATGAAAACCCGTATCAACCCATCTTGTCGAAATCAAATTCGAGGAAATATTGAATTTTTACGCACCACTTGGACACTCGTTGTTTATTTAGTTTTGATTGATTGCAAAAAATAAAAACCACACGAAGTTGAAATTTCGTTTTGACATATAAATCAAAATGTAAATTTCGTCCTTTTTCAATGATTGTGTAAAAGAACACGCTTAACTACATTATGGAACGTGGAGCTTTGATAAATTAAAATGTTATTTTAAATTCGTAGTGTTAACGAAATTACAATTGTAAAGGACTTGAATATATAATGCTGCCAAGTTTGTGACAATTGTAACTATATATCTTCATTATTTCACGTTTTCTATGCAACAAAAAAACCTTTCTCTACCACAAATGAAAGCTTGAAAGGCCCATAATTACACGTTTTAAAATAACAAAAAAAAACGTCCTAATGCATCTATTTCAAAAGGGAATAGAGTAGCAAAAACGTTCCAAATTATATTAAGCGGATTTTATCCCCTTTTTTCCTTTTGAACAAATAATATAAAAGGGAATAGGTGAGGTTTAAATTTTTTTATTAATATAAGTGCACGCAAATCAGGCGTAAATTTAAGTTAAAAGGGGAATTAGTAGGAAAAACATGAAAATGTGGTAAATAAGTTCCGAAATTGAAAAAAATCGATCTTTATGTTCGGGATTATCCACCGGGAATGTAAATTTTCCATTAGCGATTTATATAGGAAATAGAATGTTAACAGATGGTTAAAGGAAGACGAGGTGAAGGCTTTAAGTAAATGGATACCTAAAGGTTTTCCCTAGATGTAAAATAAATAGGTCAGAGCCACACCGGGCTCCCAGCAATGTGACTACTGTGTGATCGACCCTGCGAAACCCGACTGACAATGTGTTTTTATCTCTTGTTTCTTCTTTACCCTTTTATTATAGCATGTCGCCACTGTCAGTGGATAAATTATAACGCCCTGAATGCTTAGTATTTACTTGAGATAGAAGTTTCTACCTTCTTTATTATTTCAAGGAGTTGATTTAAACGAAATCTTAACGATACTTAAATATACGTTTTACAGGTTTTAATGAAATGTAAAGATAATTTGCTTTTTTAAAATTTAATGTTTTATAACAACAATTTTTGACTTTCTTGTACTTCCTTATTACATCTATAAAATATCAATCAACTTCAACCGGAAACACGCTTATATATTAAGTTAAGAATATTTTAATATATCACTGTAATACATGCTTAGAAATAAGATAGAGAAACAGTACAGCTATACTGGAAAGAGTAGTAAGAAGAATGGTCCCAATGATGATGAGAAAGTAGCTGACAAAGAAGCTTTCTGGAAAACATTGATGACCATGGGGTTAGAAGATAGACACCAGAGTCTACTCAGTGTTTCTGATATTCTCTTCTCTACTATTTGTCGCAATCTCTTTCCTATTGCTGCATTGCGTCTTAGTTCCAGCTTTAAATACTGATCGGTATTTTTTCTTAAATCCATATTCTGTTTAATTTTCGTTTTCTGTCCCTTCCCTCTTATCCATTATACCATCATTTCATGGTGCTTTTCCATTTTTCAGACTCTTGATTACTACCTCGATCTCCTCTTCTGTGATATTTCTCCTGCTTACTTTTCTGTTTGGTTTTGACGTCTTCCTCCATCTTATATCCAAATTCCTCCCATGTCTTTTGTTTATCCGTTAGTATCATCTTCTTTGTTTTCACTCTCTCTCTTTCTATCTTGTAATCTTCGTAGCTATTCTGTGTTCTCGTTCTTAAGTATTTTTGCCACTTTTCCCTCTTTGTGTTTATTTGTTCTTTTATTGCCATGCTTTTTGTATTTACATTGCTTGTTTGTTCCACATGTTCATTTAGATGTATCAACTATTATTTTTCTTAATACTATTCATCCTTCGTCTATGGTTAGTGTTTCCACATCCACATCTCTAATTGCTTTGCTTATTTCTTGTTCATTTTTCTTTGCAGTTTCTTCTTACTTTTGTGTCTTTTACCTTCGTTCTATTTGTTCGTTCTGAAATAATAAATTATTGATGTTTTCGCCTTGTTCTCTCATAACTCCAAATCTTCTCAGCACTTCTCCGTATATTTCATTCCTCCTCCCTACCCTTCCGTTGAAGTCTCCCATCATGTATATCTCTCCCTTCGCTTTCTCTGCGACTTCGAATAATTGTTTCCATAATCTGTCCTTATTGTCTTTACTATTATCCTCATCCGGTCCATACACCCTTATTATTGTGATCGCTTTGTTTGTGTTTCAGCTTATCAATCTTAACACTATTATTCACCCCTCCAGTTCCATGCTCTTTGTGTATTATACATGCTGTTCCTGCCGTCGCTCTTTGTTCTCGTTTCACTCCGCTGCAGATCATTATGTTCGTCTCCATAATTATAATGAGATTCAGCTTCGCTCTTTCAAACTCGTTTTCCAGCTGTTGTTCCTTATTCTTGATACTTCTCACATTCCATTTTCCTATTCTCTATGTGTTTTCTTTGCGAACGTTAACTATATTAAAAATGAGAGGGAGGATGACAGAACAATAAAGGTGTAATATCCTCAACGAGGGGCTACCCTACGACAGTATCTAATTAATCTCTCATGTTAGATGTGTAGAAGTTCAAAGGATTGACATCAGAGATCATACTCGAAGAAACATTAACAAAAAACGAGTTTATGCGATCACATAAATATTTGGGTATATAATTTATAGGTTTACTCTAAGCCTCTCCAGAGTTCTCCACGTTTCTTTAGCCAGATGCACAAAATATGCACTCTTCCGTAAGTTATCACCTAATTTCTCAAATATATACAAGTCCTGGAACCAATGTTGTCTTTTGGCAGCATTATAAGTTTTATAATATACACAATCCCAAGACACAGAAGACAAATTCGATGAAAGTCTGCATATTCTTCCCAGAATCATTTTTTAAAACGATTTAACCATAACCTTTTCTAATAGAGTCCTTGATTGTTGCTGTTTAATCAAAAGTTTGTAGGAAAGTGCATAATATCACACGTTTGTGAAGACAAATATTAGGAAAGCATATTGCAATCTACCGACTTGTAAATAAAATTGATAATAAAACACAATGTTTCCCATTCAATATGATTGTTGTTGGAAATAAATTTTACACTGCCGAAACTTTTGCGTTTGCCAAATCAGCTTTTTAAAAATAAATCTAATCATTTTACAAAATCTTGTTGAATTTGATCGTCTATCATCAACTTACCGTAGAGGTTATCAGTAACGGTGGAGCACTTGTCCAGCCCAAAGTTCATTCCGATACACTCGCTGTAGACCTTTACGATACTCATGAGCTCCTTAAGTTTTTTCTCTGTCTCGTCGTAGAGTTTCAAGTCCATGTAGAGTAAGTGAGATAACCTCTTCTGGCATTTCGTGTTTAGCCCATCAAAGCGAAGCAAAACCAAACACATAATGCCATGAAATGTTGTAAGTTTTGTCTTATCTTTTGGTCGATCCTGTATATTCCTAGAAATTTAACGAGTCAAGGGGTACGGAATTGAAAGACTTCGCATGTAGCAGTCATGAAGATTGTGTTTTCTTCTTTGCTTGAGAACCACAGCGTCAATAATGCTGTTTGCATGCTTCTGCTCAGTCTCTAATACATTATTGTTGACGAAATGTTTGTAGATCTTTTCATTGATTAAAGCTGCAAAGGGTTTATAGATAGTCGACAAACATGTGATGTGCTGCCTTGTCTCCTTTTTGAAGAGAAAAAAGGTCCTCTGAAAAGGTTGTCAGGAATACTCGCACGATCATTTAGTGTTCTTGTGAATGAGTAGGCGAGATACTTCTGGATAGATGAAAAGATCTTGAAGTTATGGTTGCTTCCAATCCTACGTTCGTCTAGTCACAACATCCACTGAGAACTCCGCTGATTCCATATCTTGCACTCTGGATTGCTCCCGAACTACACCATCCATGATGTAGTCTTGTTGTAGTTTTTGTCTTAGGACCAAATATTCCTTGAACTTTTTAACGTTCAAGCAGGGTGCATCCTAGTATTCTTCTTTTTTATTTTTTAATTGACGGAGAAACCTTCTTTTATTAGAGTCAAATCCGTTGTTTTACCAAATATAACATATACCTTGTTGTGTAGAAACATAACATTCACGCGTGTTGACTATATTTCAGGAACATTGGCGCGTCAAAATAACATTAAACTAAGATAGTGAATTAATGACCAGAGTGTATTTTAAAGTTTAGGAGATATGTAATTACAAATTAGAATCACATACACTCGAACTCCTACGCCTGTATAAAAGGGCTTGGGGCATTAACCATTAAGCAAAAAGTGGTGCAATTATTTCGTCTTAGCAACGACAAATTTTTTACCAGGCAGTCCTGGTTAAACCTGAAAGGTGAAACGTGCAAAAGGGCTGATGATGAAATCAAAATTAATGTAATGACTATTTATAAGAAAGTCACCATTTAATAAAAAGCTATGTATAATGTACGGCGTCGCCATATGTTTAAAAAATGCCTAATTAATAGAGGATTGGTCTGCGATCACTAATTTTTGTAACAATCCAGCTTCCTCCAGTTTCGTAAGAGCATAGATTATAATTTCCTTTAAATTTCCTTGGAAATTCCAGTATTTGTAAAAAAATACGCCAATTGAAATTTCCAAGTAGAAAACAGCCCTCGTCCCAAATCTTCGACGCCTTCAACCAAATCCAAAGAATTGTTATATTCGATTTTTTCTTGAATGTTCATTTCATCAAAACATAATGGCATAATTTTTTCCTTTGTTTACATGGTCACTGCCTTATGTTTCAATTGGTTAAAAATGATGTCGTTATAACCAGATAAAAAACTATTTTAAATGTTCCATTTTCTTACGGTACTAAGGACAGGCAGAACCGGAGAATTAAAATACAATCCAGAAGAAAACTCTTTTTCGTTTTTGGTTGAAGTGCCTCGGTTTTTCCTAATTTATGTTAAGCAAAGGGTATTAGCCGCTGGTGATGGAAAATGGGATATGCTTATGTTGGATGTTTTTGTAGCAAGCAACCTTTTCCTTAATTTACAGTTCTGTGTACGTAATTTTTTACTCACCTTTGCTTGCCGTAAGATCTGTGCGCGCAACTTAAGGATTTCTTTTGTTTTCGGCGGCTTCTGTTTTTTTAAAGATGGAAATGAAGAAATTGTATTTAAGAATTTCGTTTCCTCAGTGGTATGTATCATTTTGATGAGATTCTCCATGAAATTTAACCGCGGAGTAGGTTCTCTGTGGTGGCAATCGAGATCCAACTAAAGAACCAGATTGGAATTTCAATGGAAATACTTCTTCTTTAGTCTTTTTGCACCTGGCATATAGTCTCCCGCTTGGAAATGATCTCCACATATTTCGTTTTCCATCATTCCGGAAATAAATCAATTAATTTTTTCAGTACATTACTGATTTATATGTACAAATTATTTTTCAAATATGTCTCAAAAAGTTCAAATTAAAAAAAAATAATTGTATTTAAGATTTACTTTTGAAACCGCCGAAGCGCTAGTGTGGTCGTGACACAGTTATAGCCACTTTTAAAAAAATACGTAAAATAGCTTAAGATATTTATAAATTTTATAATTTAGTTTCTGAAAAACGATACCAAATGCAGATTAAAAACAATTATGACTTATATATAATATTTAGTTATTTTATTTGGAAACAATTTTTATTTTTTATTAATATGATGTAACTTTTTATTGTTCTGAAATAACATTTCGAATATAGTATTTATGATATCAAAAATAATAATTGAAAAATTAAAGTTAATAAAAATCAGTAATAAATGCCAAGATTTCGAACATTTTGATCTTCGTCAAGAGTAAATAAAAAAATATATCCTTTTTATTTATTTACGAATTATTTATTGCAAAAAAATTGTTGTCGATTTGCTTCTAAGAAAATTATATATTTTATTATAAATCGCAGGGAAATGTTTTTTTTTTACATTCAGTCCGCAGACTAAGATGAGTTTGAAAGGCCTAATGTAATACGAGATTATGAGAAAACGATGTTTTATTGTATTTATTGATATTTTTGATTCTAAATAGCTAACATGTGCGTATTTTAATTAGACATACATAAATACATACATATTACTTATGCTAAATTTTATAAAAATATACATGAAGTAACGAAGCTTTTATCATTTTCAAATTAATAAATTAGCTATTGAAATTATATTATTTATACATGAACATGTAAAAAAAGCATTTTGTACCATAACCCATATTAAAGCGACAGTCGAAAGGCATTTTAATGAATACGTTTGGTATCGCCTTCTGCTCCCTACTCTTCGTTACGAAGCGGTTCCAAGCGGCCACTGTCCGACCTAAACTCATTTTACGTCCTAATCGAGAATTTAAGAGCATCTAAAGTTTATATATACGTGAGCTATATGTTACATTTGGTTTTACTCCTTCTGGTTGATGATTTCGTTGAACCTTTTTAGTGTCGCATCCTTAGCCTTGATCTTCTGCATTAGTTGATACTTGTAGTCCATTAACTTTTCATGTCAATCTTTGCTTTTCTTGCTGTATTTCTGATTGATGTTCTGCTGATCTTATTTTGCTCATTTTGTTAGTGTTGTGTGTTGGACTATCACGTTGGGGTTGATGTTGTCGAGGTTCTTGACCATTTCGTGCTGTGTGGAATCTTCTTGTTGTTATGTCCTGATACTGTAGTACGTTTTCAGTTTCTCTCCGAATACCATCCATTACTTTTCTGGATGATTATATTCTTACCGTCTACTATGTTCTATTCCGTCACCTGCACCTCCAGAATGTCTCCCGACAATTCCGCATGAAGGGAAGGGAGTATCTACATTCTGGTATTTGCTCTTCGTGACACCTATTCACATCGTAGAATTTACGAATAACTTAAACGTACATCTCTCAGGTCAATAATGATGGTTGTGCCCTATAGTCGCCATATATTATACTACAGGCAGACCGTACTTTACACTATTCTATTCTGTAATCCACACGGGTGCAGTTTGAAGCTACTGTCTGCTGGTGTGTATAAAGGATAAGAATTAAGGATATGGGTTTCATATTCTGTCTCTTCGAGTTTTGCCAATTCTTATTATGATTGAATTCATTTCTGGTTTCCACCTTTCCGAGTGTTAACTCGTGTCATAGTTTTGTATATTTTCATTCTACTTTCTTTCCACAGGTATTTCTTTTATCCGGTATCTTTTTGTTTCACTTCCTCTAATTTGGTCCGCTTAGCAGTTATTTCTACACGTAAATATGTAAAGCTCATTATTTTTTTCATTATTTTATGATCTATTATCTACTAGCGTCTTATAAACTTTTTCTATTTCGTTAGTTGGCCTCTAAATCTGTAATTAGAATCATCCCGCCTGCGCGATAAATTTCCTTTACATGATTTTGCGCTTTTATGGAATTAATCAATTTTTGAAAAAACAGAAATATATTTGAGTGACAAATGACTTCAATAATCTACATTGTTAGACAAATTAGCAAATTTACGAATCCTCGAAAGAAGAATTTTTCTAGATTAAATGGCAGTGTGTTAATTTGTTTTGGTTGAATAATAATTTGATTCAAGAGGATCTAGTTGGACTAGTAAACTTAATCTTGACATCCTTAAGTGGACCCAAACAAAAAACTTGATACTTTTACAAGTAAAATAAAAATTAAAAAAATATTATTAAAAAATGTAATCTCTTATTTAAATATTTCATAATAATCACAAATTTCACGAGTTCAACTCAAATTACCCATAAATTCATTATCTAACGTCTCGCTGCGCAATAAAAGGGCAACAATTGTATTTAAAATACAAGAAAAGCAGTATTCTAGCAATTTGAGTGGAAATTAAAATTTGATTTCTCTAATGGATATAGTAATAAGAAGTGTTAACATTAAACTGTCAAGATAAACGTAGTGAATGGCTTCCAGAAGCTTAAGATTTATTACAGCTGAAATTTAGAAAATGTCTCATTTGATGACACCCAACTTGAAATAAAGAGGACTGTTAAAATTGCATTCCTTTTATTGTTATTTTGCAGAGCTATTTAAGCGAAGTGGAATGCCATTTTATTCTATAGAACTTGTTTAATCGTCCAGTCTAGTAATTAGAGTGACCTCCAGAAGCAATAAAAAGAAAATATAATTTCTAAATCCCGCGAATAGTTGGCAGTTTCAAAAATAGTCACTTCAGTATGCTAAACCTAATAAAATATAAATAGACTTTTAATTTAGAGCATAAATGCAATTAAAATTAATTAATTAATCCCTGTAAACCTTGCTTACTAGGTATTGTCTATTTGTGAGTGCAACGTTTCTTGTTAATTAAGTAAAGGTTCTATTGAATGGGAATGCTTTCATTAATTGGATTTATATCACGTATGCAGTGAGAGGAGATGCCATCGCATTTATTCACCAGCAAGTTTCCGTGTTTATACTAAGTGCAACAGATAAATAATTCAGAGGAACATTAAGTACTTCCACTCTTAAGCAACTTGGGCCCCTGTCTCCATAAAAAGTTCAATATTTAATATTCTCTTAAGACTGGTCCTCTACACCTATATTATCCTTTTCGCAGTAAATAAATCCTGAGAAATGTCTGAAAGAAACAGCATGACGACAAGCATTAATTATATTTTGAGAAACGAAGTTTGAAGTAGTATTAAACGAAGAAATATTTGATCCCGTATTTCCAGTTATGATGCGGAAACAATTAAATTGTGGTTTAGAAACCAATTTATCATTGTTAGTGTGAAATAAAATAGGAAGTTCCGTCCTAAATTACATTTTAATCCTTTAATAATTTGAGGTCATCGTGTAAGCCCTCAATTTTCCAGAAGGATCTATTAAATGGCAACCTTTGTCTTTTATGGTTTATTTAAATTTTATCGAATGTGGTTCGATGTAATTTATATACGTTTCTTTATCCCACAGATTTCCAGACTGTAATATATGCCGGAGAGTTCATGCTTATTTATGTACGAGTGATCTGCATGGCTCTATGTGCATTTCAGTTCTTTTGTATATCCTGAAATAATTGGATATACATTATTATACTCACATGTATTCGAGTTTGTGAGAAAATGAATATATTATAATTATGTAACAATTATACAAATATGTATAATAATTTTCATGCCTGTATTGAAATAGAAGACATACAGTTTTAGCAACACAAACAGCAGGTATTTGCTCAGTCACCACAGGGACAAGAGAACTTTATATCCCTTTGAACCCTACTTAATTAGTAGGTATATACAGCAGTAAGTGTTATGTTTTGGCCTTACGTAAGATTTAATTTATTTTAGGATTAGACAGAGGTAAATTAGAACAACCACTTGGCTTACAAATTATCAATTATTAAAACGAGCAAAAGTAAAAATACACTCAAATTGGCATTTATAAATAAGACCGATCTCAGTGTTTTAATGATAATAAGAAATCTTTTTATTAAGGCGAAGCTCAAAAGCTATATCCCTTAATGAAATTAATTTCCAATCTACTAATTACTTCATTAATTAGCCAAAGATTTTCTTTGTGCTTATCCTCCAAGTTTTCATTGAAACACCCCTCCAGACTTGTAGTAGATTTAAATCGTACCTCACAACTTAAAAGTTAAAAAGTTTTATTTTTCGGAAGTATGTTTCAATACGCTTTAAACTTTGCCATTTCAGGGTACAATTCTATTTGGGGTTTCCCTTTAAAACTTGAATAATAACTTTTGTGTTTACAGAAATTAAATTTACATGTACATACTCTCCAAGCAACTTGTTTGTAGTAATTTAGTTTTGTACTAGAAAATATAAAGCAAACATAATTGTATTACATTAGTAAGGGAAAAATACAACTAAAGGGAACCAACTTTATCAGATTAAAGAAGATCTATTATCACATAACGTCTGTTATTCTCGGGAGAGCAATATTTAAGTTATATTGTCGAATAAAGCATTATTAAGCACTTTTCTCTAAGAACATCAAATAAAATATCTGTAAGGGAATTTTCCAATTTTACACAAACCAGGAAATTGCAGATTTAGTTCGTTTGTGTAGAGGGAAAACAATTTTTCACGTTGTATGGTTGGAATATAAGTCGATAATATCATAACTCAACGTCGGGAACAGAGATTTGAATCTAAAACACAACATGACATCGCTTTGGTTAGGACAAGGACTAGGGTTTGACATATTGCACAAATCGTGTGTTGACTCATGAGATATTTTATTTATTTACTTTGATACTTTTACTTAAGTGGATGTAATCACAAAAATTGAATATTTTTAGGTTTGTCGAAGATTGATGTCCTCTTAATTTTACTACCTTACATCTTAAAGTAACAGTTCTGTATGTCACAACAAGGTGTAATTTTTATCTTCTTTCAAATTAAATTTGTAATTTTAATGTAGTATTTTTCATATTCAACTGTAAGGTGTTTGAACTTTCTTTATTACAGGGAGCAAATGATAAAATATATGATAGTTAGCAGTAGACATTACGGGCAAGGCCTGAAGCTAATCTACTATTTCTTAATGCATGAGCGTTGGTTAGTACAGACTACATAATTACTCTTATAGTAAAGGTAACTTTATGAATAATTTAGTTGGTAGAACTAGTTTAAGATCTAGAATAACACATAAACCTCGAAACATAATATAAATGAATAATGCCAAAATACACTGAACTGACACAAAAAAGTATTCCAAGTATTTATTGATTAATGAAGTGTAAGTTGAGATGTTTAAAATTATTTTGGAAACCATCAAGCATACATAAAATTCTTATCCATGGAAAGGAGATCATTGCAAATTGCTTAGTCCCTTTGGATAAGCTTTCAGAAGAAGCCCGAGAGACCCGAAATAAAGATTATAGAAAATATCGGAAAAATTTTGCAAGAAAATCCCACAGGGAACTCTCAAATCGAGACATTTCAAAAAGGTTTTTAATTACTTCCAATCTTTGCTCCCCAGCTATGCAAACGGTAATTCCATGGTTTGCACGAGGATACAATAAAATTATCAAATTGTTCAGACGTATGTCCTTCAGATAACAGTTACATACAGAGGACGAATCGAACTGACGTTCACTACTAAATATTATACATACGTATCTATGGTTTAAAAGTAAGTAAATACAATTTATTATATAAACAAGATGTTAATTATATCATTAAATATGTGTCAAAATATTTCATTAACTTTTTTGTTTTGTCGGCATGTTCCTAATCTGTGCCACAATTTTAAAGACAATTGGGCCCAATACCAGATTCCAGAGCTACTCCCATTATCCCACAATTCTAGTTTTCGTTACAACAGCCTATAAGTGATACTGTCGAATGCCCTAGCCAGATCCAAGAAAACTGCCAGGGTCTTAAAACCGCTATTAACAGAGGAATATATACTGGAATAAATCCGAACAGTCTAGTGGAGATTACACCATGAGACGTAAAATAATTGTTTAAAAGATTAAAAGAAAATTGCAGTTTTCAATGTTTATGCAATATTTTCAAAATTCGCACAGTATTACCATCACGAAAATCATATCCAGTCGCATAGTTAATTCCGAAATATACAAAATTTAGTAAGGAACCCTCCCACCAGACACAGTTGCCAAACCTTCCGCACCCAAAGTACGTCCAAAGACGTTCGCCACACAAACCTATTCGGTGAACTAAGGCAATTTTTTCGCTCATGTTGTCTCTAATCAATTCCCATACCCCTTCCAGCGTCTGAAAGCATAGCCCTGTAACAGTTAAATTTAGTCTAAGAAATTCAACTTCGTCGAATTATTTCTACACTCTTAGCACTCTATTTTAAGTTGCACATCGGGAAATCTACGAAGCCCTTTCTTTAGCTTGTCGGGATATCTAATTTGCTCGTGCAGGGCTGCTAATCCCCTATCGGGCGCCTCTCCAGGTGGCAGATAGGGGAAAACCTCCCAGATATAGATGATATCGAGGAAATTAAATTCTCGGGTAAACCAAAACTAGCACACAGGACACGACGGTCT
>JAUIMW010000567.1:0-16448 GCA_033557785.1 Enochrus cinctus
GGTACTGTGATGTGAATGGAGAATGTGTAAACCTCAATTATATGTTTATGTTGCGCGCCCCCCTTGAAACAATCTCCACAGTTTGGAAACCACTGGTCTACACTATATAGTCTTTCAGGTTGTTGACCTGTATATACATACTTCGAAATTATAAAATGAGTATAAAATGGTTTTCATCTGCAAGGGCTATTAGTTTTATGCCATATTTTGCTGGCTTGTTGGGTATATAAATGTGAACATTTTCCAAGAAATGTTTCTAGCGTTTCGTCTATAGTTACATATTCACTTGGTGAATAGTTTTTCTAGCATTTTTCAACAAAACTGTGTTTGATTGGGGCTAATATATCAAAAGCATCAAAACGTAGTGCTCATAGAATAAATTTGTAACAATTTATACCCATCTAGCTATCACAAATCTATGACATTTAATGAGATGAACGTAAAACACCGACTAGGTATAATACCCCCACAACAGCACTTATTTTTGTACTAACAGTATCTGCTGCATCCCTGGAATAATTATTTCGTATTTTTTTAATATATAGATTTGTATAACCAACAATTTCATCAATGAATGAATCAGGAAAACAATTTTCAAGCATCTAAAATAGTATTTGTTGATTTTGGGATTGTAAATGGAAAATGTGTTGATAAACCTCAATTATATGTTTATGTTGTGTCCCCCCTTGAAACAATCTCCCCCTAGGTAGGCCCTCCCCACAGTTTGGAAACAACTGAAGTTTATATACTGGGATATATTTTACTTAGAAGGAATCTCATGGTTTTGGTATAGTCATGTATGTAAGGAATTCTTTAGATTTACAATTACAAAACTGCATCTTTTCTAGCCAATTAGGTGGTAAAGGTGTTTGGTCAATCTGTGCGATTTACAGACTTCCGAGTAAGCATTGTCTCAGATAATAAATTATTTTCATTTTATTTGATTTATAAGACATCAAGAAAAAATCAAATGCTCCATAGTTGTTGTCAAACGTCCGAGTGATGACATTCAGAGGCAAATTTAAGCGGTGATGTAATGAGGGTGTGTGGGCTTTCTATAAATCTTTCAGAAACTTCGTTGCTTTCTCCATTCCTTCCGTTCTCTTTTGAAGAAGTCTAGACTGTTATGCATATTATAAATTATAAAATGCAATTGTATTCTTACCCAGAAAAATGGTAGGCGAGGATGATACAAATGCTAACTCGGGGAGCAACTGCTGCAAAAATACTTTTTCAGGAATGAAGATCAAGTGCAAAATCTGTCCTAGGATGTTTCGCCCATCTTGTAGTTCAAAATGCGCGTGTGTATCAAAATTTGACAGCACAAAAAATAGACACTAAGGACACATTATTGTTACTAATAAACTGATCGCATAATAGAAAATAAAAATAAATGGTCTTGAGAAAAAGCTTTAAAACAAGTGACAAAAAATATTAGAGCATAAAGAACATACATATGCAGCAGAAAGTAAACCCAGAAATAACAGAAGAGAAACACTCAAGCGAAATGGAAACAAAAACAATAAAAATCAGGAAACAGAAATTTGAAGAAATAATAAACATAGAAGAAAAAGCCACCGAAAAGCTTGGAGGAAAGTGCAAGGGAATATCTGAATGGAATCCCCACAGGGCTCGGTGACATTCCACAAAGTACACCGGCACAAATTCGTCCGCTTTTTTGCCGATGACACATTATTCATTAATTGACACAAAAGCCCAAAGAAACTTAGTGAGAAGAAGGGGGATACACTGAGAACACAATGCAAATTAATGAACCAAAAATACTCTTATTTTACACAAAACTAAATGAAATAGTCAGGAACAAAACAGCAAAGTTTCTGGGAGTGACCTATACAGCTGGAGTTTTCAAATTGGGGATCTCAAAAGGAGTTACTCTGTAATTTATATATATATATATATATATATATATATATATATATATATATATATATATAAATTACTCTGTAATTTCCTTTGACAAGATTTGTAGAATGGCTGTGATTAATAAATAGTAATAATTCCACCACTGACACATATTATTTCCTGTGATGGTGGTCTCAATGTTGCTTTTGTCTTGATTGACTTTTTAAAGGCATTTGAGACCAAAATCTCCAAAGCAACTACTACTAGGCATCCATCATATCAGTCTGTTTCCTCCTGCTGTCTTTCTTCAGATGTTAGTTCATAGGTAGGGTTAGAGAGTTGGAATACCATAGGGTTGTATTTTAAATTTTTTAAATTAAAGTATATAGCAAATGGTTAATAATTTTCCCTAGAACTAACTATATAATGTTATGAGCTTATGTTGTCAGATTCGTTCCTGCTATAGAAAGTCATATCCTTATACACATTTTTAAAGAACTTATCTGCGTAATGGATGTATCAACCTTATAGATTTTAAGCTTGTTTTGTAGTGCACTTTGATGTCAACACACTATGTAATGCTGAAGACCAATCACTGACTTATCGCCCAGTTATTCTTCTGGGTGTTAACGTAGGCTGCCCGTGACAGATATCGCTAAAAATTTTCTAAATTTATATTTTTTCAAATTGCTAAATTTGGCCCATACAAAGCCATCACTTTTAATATGACTTTTTGTCTCTGGATGACACACAATCTTTTTAGTGGATAAAGCATACAAAAGATTTAATTAAATACACTAAAAAAACTTTCATGTTGATGAGTATGTGCGTGTGCAGAGTGCAGAGTGCACCATATGCTTATAATAGAATTATTCTTATTGGCAATCAAAAACCATCACAATTTAAAATTGAAATGCAGAAATGCAATATCTATACCAAAATATAGGATTTAAATATTCCTAATGCATCTCAAAAATATCTTTATTTTCTCCTTTTAGTTCTTATTTTCATCTCATGCCATTTCTCTTTATTTTTTCCTTTTAATTTATTATTAACTAAAAAAGGTAAAATCAGGTTTACTTTTTCTTATAAATACAATGCATGTTCCATAATTCCTTTAATTATTTTATTTTATTTTTTTTCTAGATATGATCACAATGGAGAAACTCCACAAAAAGTCCACACCCCAAGATCCATTAGAAAACAAGAAGTCAAAAGTATAGAGCAAAAAAGTATAAAACGAAGACCTCCGCTCTTTCCAGAAAATGGATTGAACGAATATCAAGAAACTCGAGTTCCTCAAAGCCGCAGCTTCCCCTTAAACTTAAACAAACAACTCGACGTGTCCAACGAAGATGCCGATTCATCAAACGTAATAACAAGTACCCCAAAGTTGCATAAAACGCAATCTGATACAAGCATTTCGAGGGAAATGAGCAGCAATAGGTTAAACTTAAGCCATATGAGCAATGGGTCTCCTTTGCACAGCAGATTGAACAGTTTCAACACACCTAAAAATAATAATAACAAGTCAAAGTCGTACCAGAATTCGTCTTTTAAAAGCAACGATAGAAGTTCTCCTGGAATATGTCTTGGTGATTACATAGTCTCGAAAAATAGAAGCTCAAATAAAAAGAAATCCCAGAAAAACCTGAATGAAAACTTTTGCAACAGTGCTGATTTTTCTCAGGATAACAATAAAATATCACGACGAATAAATCCTACGAATGTTAATAAAAAATTGAACCTGTCTTCAGGTTTTCAGAAAACCGAAAACAGCTTTAATTTCAAGGAGGATATAAAAGAGTTATCCCCGGAAAATACTAATGACACACGCAACTTATTAGCGGAGGAGCGTAAGAAAATTTTAACCAGGCAGATATCAGCTAATGATTCAAAAACAACACCTAAGAAACTTAAACTGGCTTCGATTCAAAACCGTATTGAAATTCTGCCCGAATGCTCGTCTGTTACATTCCGAAATGAAATAGATATTATAGTGGAATTGTACGTTTTCTTTATAGACAAAAATTTGGCTCTTAACGTAACTGGTGAAATATATTTTCTATTATCAGTTCTATTAAATAAACCCTCACTACCAGCAGCCAGCAATGGATTTAAAAGTATGTGCGAAAATGAAAATTATGATGAAATTGAAACGATAGACGAAGCAGATAGCAGTACCGAAATATGTTTGCTTTCGCTTTTTGATTCAATACATAACTCCATTTATTTCGCTGCTAATGTATTGAGTAAAATCTTCAACCACTTGAGTTACCTCGACTATACTACTATGCACATGTTATTAGAGAATGAACGTTTTAAAAAATTTGCTAATTCCATCCCTGAAGTTCCGAGAATTCCCAGGCTAAAATCTGAAACGTATTTAGGTGTTTACAGTACAGGAGAGAAAGTAACTGTTGTTTTCAATTCGGATACGGATAATAGAGACAACTTTCCTAATGATCCTAGTTTTCATGCGTTTCGAAAACAAAGAGATTTGTTTTACGATATTTTGACTTTTTGGGAGCAGAATCACATGGCTTCTAATTTTTCCTTTCATTTGGCATTGGGAGGAAAAGTTAGGACGTTATTGAGTTTGAATACAGAAACTTGTAATTATCGGCACTTGGCGAAACTGTTTAAGGCTCAGCTGTTAGGGAGCTGCTCCAAAATGACCATTAAGGTATGTATACTTTATTCTTTAAATTTAACTAATGATAGTTTTGCCTTTTGTCATTTTGTTTTTTTTTTTAATATTAACTTTGTATATTCTCAACACAATTCTGGTTAACCAATGATTTTAGGTTGCGTTAGCTCTTTATTGTTGATGCCTCTGTCGTTAACTCTCAAAAATATGAAATAATGTGCTTTCTTTTAAACTATGGGCTTTTGAGATCAGTCTGGTGTCAATTTCAACATCAAGTATTTGATTGATGATAATAGTGCGAGAGCTTGTCGGTCTTATCAAGATCCTCCTTCAATTTTATACCAATACAGAGTAAAGGTAGCCCTTTAAGACTTACTTATGATTAAATTAATTGAATCTTTGTTTATCTTCAACTCTTCCATAGCTGCTACTTGCTGCTACCTATTATCATAGAGTATCTGAAAATGGGAAGCCTTAGTGAACACAGTATGTTCAAATGTATAATTAGGATGAAAATATAATGAATTTTATCATCGTCAAACGGGGTTGTGATTTGTGTTCTTGATTTTCAAGTCTGGATGGCCAAGTGCCAAGCCCCTTTCTTTTTGTTTTTGTCTATTTTGTTTTCTGGTTTATGAATGGAAGCCTAGTATTTTTCCTTCTTGAAGTTATAGAATATCCATTTCTTATCCACAGTCACTATCCAATGGAGAACTTCTTTCTTTTTTGCCTTGTAGCCAACTGCTCGCAAGATAATTTAAAAACATTGCTTGGCTTGGCTGAACTTTGTTCAATTTTTGTATAAATGACTTGCTTACCCGTGTGGACAATAAGATCGCTGCTACAACTCTTGGTTGCTATCTAAAGGGTCTTGATATCCAACGCACGCAGTTTCCTACTTGGTGAAACAAATTATTGATTATCTTGATAATAATAGTAAGTAAGAAGTTCGATATTGCAAACCATTCAATATTACTTAAATTAGATAAATTAGATATAAAGGGCGTGAGAGGGGTGCCGTAAAAGTTATTAAATGATTACTTAACAGGTCGGTGTGTTCATTTTGGTTCTGTAAAATATTTCTTTTGCAGTATTAACATGTGCTGTTCAGCAACAGTTCTCGGCCCCTTACTTAGTATAATTTACCAGTGCTCGGCAAAACTCTAGAAAAAATGTTGGCTTCACAAATTAAATTACATTTAAATAATTTCAAGGTGCTCCCGGAGACTCAGTCTGGGTTTAGACCAGGTTTCAGTTGTACCACAGCGCTCGTAAATGTTACCGATGATGTTTTCCACCAACCTTCAGCTTTTATCTTCAATCCTTTATTTTGTTGGTCTTGGAAGAGTTTCAACTGATTTAATTACTGAATTTCTTAGTAATAGAAGGCTGCAATTTATACTTCCGCCGTGGCGATTTCATTGTAAATGAGAATTTTCAAATATTCTATTTTAATTTAAACACTACACTTCTGCATATAATTTAGAAGAGAATTGCATGCTTAGAATAACTGAATACTGCTAATGTTTTTATCAACTTTTTTCATCTTTTGATAATGCTAATTTTCTCAATAAGTTCTCTTCTAGCTCTGGTTCAATCGATAACTTAGGATTGAAAGCATATGCTTTCAAAACATTAGCAAAAAATTCACCTTGGTCAAAATTATTCACAATTGCTGCAGTATGCAGGGGAAAATTTTTCTCCTTATATGTGGAAAAATTTACAATAGATATTACCAAATGAAATAATGAAAACAATTTTTTAATTTTTTAGGAAGAGGGAGTTCCAGAGCATCAGCTATCTTTCCTATCAGACATTCCAAACATAAACGTGGAGAAACTACACAGGCTAAAAAGTCGATTAGTTACAAAACAATTCTCCAATGGAATCAATGCATCCCCGCTTTTCCATGGAGTACAAGAATTCTACAAGGAGTTCATAGAGACTGCTGCGTCCTACGGATTCAATGAACATCTTAAAGACACGTTCACTCTAGAGATAATGGAGTTAAACTCATCAAATTTTGAATCGAGTGAATTTCACGATGCCGACCAATCTGTGGACTCTTGTACAAAAGAAAAATTTTTGCTCTGCATCAAATCCTTGAGAATATTAGCTAAATTTTTAGGGTATATAGAATCTCTGCCTTACCAAAGCGACAGTGTCATTTCAGAAAAAGTTCTAGCGGCAGAAATCCAAGCTAGAAAATTCACCCGTCCACAAATGGATTTAAAAAGTATGGTCTTGACCTCACTGGAGAAAGGTTCTCTGATATTAACGATACCTTGGCTGTGCAAATATTTAGCTATGTTAGATTATGTCACAATTAGGCTTCCTTACTATCTAGAACTAATAGAAATTTTGTTTGGAATATACTCAAAGAGATTGCTATTACAACATTCAAAAGAATTGCCCATTTTATCAACTACATTAATTCACTTGAGCTTAGGTTGGCTTTTTGAATTATCTCATTTTCCTAGTGAATTGTACTATTTTTATATATCAAATCGTTCATCGCAGCAAGATTTAAGAACAGTTAATGGTTGCATGTCTCAGCAGGAAAACGGAGATTGTTTAGATATGCTTGACTTAGTAGACCACAATATCATTTACGCATGTTGTCCGTATATAGGAGAACTTAAAAAAATATTACATTCCAAATGTAGCAACAGGAAGATCACGGTAAAACATATTACTCCCTTAACGGCAGCTGAATCACCCAATGAAATAACCGAGAAGCGAATCAAAGCCCAGCTAGAAGATAGTTTTTTCAATGGGCAGCCCATATCGGTTCGGAAAACTGTAGATTTTGTAAGCGAGCGAGTAGCTTCAACATGCGTAAAAAAAATATGTGCTAAAATAGTTCCTGAATTCAAAAGCCTTGCAGTTGTGTCTTTCAGAGAATATTTAGAAACTGTACCTGAATCGGAAGCAGTTCGAGGGCAATTATGTGTAAGTTCTTGTTTTTATCTTTTTAAAAATAATTATTTTGAATTACTTATGCTTACAGGCTCAACTCACAAAGAAAAGTTTGGAATTTGCTGAGGATTTTTTGAAGAAGCTTAAAATGGGATGTACTGAAGAGAGTGAAAAAATGGCGAAGGAACGTGTGACGGGTTCTTTGAACTTTATGTTGTCTAGTGAAGACCAAGATCAAGTAAAAGATGTTTGCAGTTTTATTGCGATAAGACTTTGTGTGCAAAGGGTGAATCAGTGGATGTCTAGTCATTTAAACATAGGTAAGAAATGATCGCCATATTCGTGTACCTCTATTACATGTAATTTTATTTTCAGGTATATTCACGAAAGATCTGGAGCTTGAAGCGCAACGCTTTGTTACTAGTCAAGGAAAATGTCTAAAGGAAAAGCCTTCATTTGCTTTACCCCCTCTTGGTCGAAAGACCAAACACAACCCTGATACACTCAATGCATTCCAACTAGTCGAAGCTGTCCGGGATATCAGCTTGAATATGGAAGGCGGATCTGCAACAATAGAAGAAAAAGATTTAGAAGATATTGTTTTAAACTTGGCCAAGTCTTATGAGGAACGTTGTGACCTTAATGACGCTATAACGAACGTGTTAAATAAGATGTTGTTAGATGCTGTGTTAATGATATTATCAAGGAAACCTGATTTGATAAGTGAAGGAATATCAATGAAAATGATAAAGTTTTGGAAGAAATATGAGAAGGATTGCGAGGATTTGTTCAAGACAATAGTTTGTCCAAGGAATTGTCTGATAATGATGCAGTCGTCCACTTTGGATTCGACATGGAATGCTTATGCAGATTTTATTTCTCTTATTTTAAAGGAAGAACTTTTAAGCTGCAGTTCCCTTGAAACACAGTGCCTCAACTTGTACAAAAAGGATCTGGATCAAGTAAGTTATATTGCTCTTGACAGTTAGGAATAAAAAATAATTTTTAAATTTTTTTTAGAATACACAAGTGTATCTCTCGAAATGTCTACGTCGCATCCCAGATAGCCATCCAAATTCTGATCGGAGGTTTGAGTTCCTTTTAACTTTTTTGTCAGATTTTTGTTGTGACATGTAGATTTTAAGAAATTTTATATATAACCGGAACGTGTTCTTTATTTGTATATATTTTAACTATTTAATCATTGACTGTTTTAATTTTAAATTGTACATTTTTATTTATACATAATGTATATGTATATTGTAACAAGTAAGATGTATTATTTTTTATATACTTATTTTGACTATTTATTTATGTTGGTTTAATTTTGTTAATATTTTGCACAATTTTTTCTATAATTTTTGTTGTTTGTAGTCATAATTCATGTTTCATGTTCAATTTTGAAATAATCAAAAATTCTTTGGAAGTTTAGATTAAATTTATTTTCAAAAATGTTAAAGTATAAAAATTATAGTTTACAAAGAATTAAAGATTACTTTTTTAATACTGACTTTTAAATAGTTATCGGCAGAAACTTAAAAATAAATATTTTGAAATGTGATGCTGCAAGCAGGGTACAAATAATTCAAATAAATACTTTAGCTGCTATATGCATTAAAAATCTAATGACACAAGAATTATTTCAATATAGCACAAAATAAATTAGTTTTGTTTAAATAATGTTAAATTATACTAATAAATATAAAGTACAAAAATATTGTGTCCGTCATCGTTGTAAGAGTACGAAAAGAATATATGTTTATAATGGAAATAAATGGATAAGCATAAAATGTATCAAAATTTTATGTAAAGATGTTAAATTTTACTATGTTGTTAAATTTATGATGAAATGTGTATTATGTTGACAATTCCACTTCCTCTACATGTGTATTATAAAAATTAATAATAAATTATTGTTTTCATTATTAATTTTATTCTTTCATTTTGTGCAACCATTGGGTTCATCCGACCTGTCAGTGCAATGTACTACTCCATCACAGAACTCTTCTTTCGATATGCATTGTCCATTGGAACAAGGTAGCTCTGTAGTTACGTCACAGTCTAAAACAAACAAATAAAATAGACTTATTGATTATCAGAGATTTACTCGGGGAAGGAAGTTAAAGGTTGAGGAAGATTTGTCCTTTTGATGTTTAAAAACCTTTTTATGTACAGATTAGTAAGGCATTTTTAAATTTAGACTTACAATTCATCTTTTAGCAAGTATATATTATTTTATTTTTTTAATACATTACTGCCTGTTGACATATTAATATGTTTTCTCATATTAAATTTCCTAGCCATTGTCGTAGATGTACGGCATTTTTTTTCGCAGATCCGTTAACATAGTGGTACGTTATCGATTCAGAAGACACCACATTGGAAAATAAACTACTCAACGTCAAATTGGTCCTAAATTGATAATGATATAACTGTAAATTCATTTTTGGGAAATTCTGGGGTTAACGTGTTCCCAAGAAATGCAGAAAATATTTCAGACGTGGTGGATTTTTTTTAATTATTAGTAACAGAGACAGATATTATATTAAAAACATGAATAAATATAAATGTGTAAAAAACACAAAGTAGTGGCAAGAGAGTACGTTAACTGTAATCAAACATTACTGAATATTGACGGTGATCAGTAGTTGCATATCTAGATAATATTTCGGCAAACACCGCACGTTATTGGGATTTCCAAGCGGTCGGTATAGTGTTTATATTCATGTGGTAATTATCTTTGATTATGTTGGACTGCCTCTTTTTTAACTTGTAGCATTTATTGTCAAGTTTCACTAAGGAGTAAAGTACACTTGTCCCAAGTCCGCAGAAGGTCCTCGTCACTGAAAAACTTTTTAGCATCATTTTCATGTGCAAGAACGGTTACTTGAACAATTTCAGTCAAATATTCGGTGTAGGCTTTTTTGTAGTAAACTGGAATATTATGATGGAGGAACCAGGTACTACTCATTCTTGACTTTGACCACAGGTTCTTCGTAGATTCGATGACTAGGCAGGCACTGTTAATTATATCACCTTCTATGTGTCCAAAACATGTTCTTCAATTCCATTTGCTTTTGGTGTATTTAGACCTAAAGTGTCCTTTATGTATTGGTACGTCATTCATCTATTCCTATCAAGCAATTTTGTCACAGCAGTAATGCTTTAATCCATAACTGAGACGTTCGTAGCCTTCTTGGTGTCTGGGATGAAATTTCCTCTTTGGAATTCTCATCACCTTATGCAAAAGTCATTTTTTCTTAGTACTGGGCTATGTTTAAGTTAAGTATGAAATAATGTTGCAAAATTCATCTTATCTCATCACATGACCATGATGCCATTGCAAACATTTTACACCATCACTGCTAATATATAAGTGAGCCCTTCGACTTGGCGAATCGACATATTGTCTCTTCAAATTGCAAAACTCTCCTAGTACCCTTTGTATTGATGGGGTCTTTGAAGACTTAAATACTTGAAATTATAGTAAATTTAAAATTATTAACTCTAGATTTATAGATATGAACGACAGCTTTATTTTTTGATTTGATAGAGACCTTCGATATGGTTTTCCATAAATTTAGGAATATATGGTATAAAAGTAATAGTATAGGAAAAGGAATATATAAGACTAATATCAGATCAGAAATTGTTCTGGAGATTCAGTAAATATATAAACACTACCACAGAATGAATTAAACAATCTTAACATAGTTGGAAAAGTTTGAGTTGTGTAGTAAATTAGAAAAAGCAATGGGAACATAAAAGAGAACTTAGCTGCACATATTAGCTATGGATATAAAAATTGGTATATTGGCTAGAAACTGTGGATCATCAACAATATCATTTAGAACTTTGTAAAGGTAGTACCAGTAGAAGAAATCTTCTATGTTGAACACTTTCAAATCCAAATTCTGCAGAAAATCACGAGGAATTCCCTAAGGATGATGGGATACTTTATTCTTGTATGACAAATACTTTAAGAAACGACGCTTTACTCTTTCAAGTGGATCAATATGTTCACTATAGTGCGGACTCCAAACAAAACAAGCATATTCCAATTTGGACCCAACAAAAGATTTCTAAAAAAGAAGAAAGAGCAATTTCTTTAATAGAAGAAGGAAAGAAAATTTTATCTGACCAATCATAGCGTCGATGTCAAGCTGAAAGTGGTCACAATCTACTACTACTATGTAACTTTGAACAAAAAATATTTATTGGCATCGTAAGAAGTTTCATTTTTGATAGTGAAAAGGAAGAAATCATTTACTATTGGAGAAGAACTTTTACTACCTGCAGTCACTAGAATGTCCAAAATTATTCAAACAGTATGGTGCTGAATTTCATAAAATTCTTTTATCGAATGACACAGCGTCCAAAAGAATTTCAGACATTAGCAATAATCAATTTCAACAGCTTCTTATGAAACTTAAAGATAGCTCAAAGTTCGCAATTCAACTGGATGATTCGACAGACATTACCAAAATGAAACAGTTGTTACTTTATGTAAGATACATTTACGAGGAAAGTATTCATGGAAACCTTTTGTTTTGTTGTCCCGTGGAAGGCCATACTTGTGGCGAAGATATATATAAAATAGTAAATGAAACCTTCTGGAGAGATGGCATTATTCAATTGCCTGAATGTTGGCCAGAGTGATACAAAATAATGGATAATATTAATAATAAAAGCTTTTATTTTAGAATGTATTTTGCTTTGAAGAAATGTTAAAAAACCGAAAGAACTTATGTGATTATCGAATACTTATCGGCATTGTAGGAGCTATGTCAATATTTTCCTACATCTACAGACAATATAAAATTAATATATTGTAGAATCTATAACAGTAGTCCATTATTACATGAGCAATTATGACAGACATTATTCACAAGGGTGACTTTTGAGCTCGTTAGCTGAAGGCGAGTGGCTCAAAATTTTCTGAGTGAATAATGCCCATAATTAAGAATACAACAATAGTTTCAATATAATTAAATAGATGTGGAAAAATAATTTTGTATACATTATTAAAAATTATCTATCTATAATGGAGAGAAAAAGTTTTAGAAGCCATAGGCTAGATTCTACCCGGATCTCAGAAAAGCCAACAGCAGATCTGAGAAGCCAAATCGTTGAAGTTTATTAAAAAAAAATAAAAACACACAATGACACAACCTTCGAAAAATCCAGATAGATAGTCTCCATTCGAAACATTAAGGATGGTATTGTACTGAGTAAGATCCGTTCCTACAGTAAAAGCAGATAAAACCTTAAACATCCTGCCACACACAATCAAAGTCAGCCAATAAAATCAACAGACCAGAATGATCCAGCAACAAAAAGCATAAGAAATCCATGTGATCCTCGTATACTATAATAGGTTGAGCAGAGACAACATAAACAACCAGCAAAATAGTAAAATGGTGGACTTTCAGTTTTACAGCAACCAAATCAACGATAAAAAGGAAAAGAGCCTCATCAAACATTACTGCTCCAACTGAGGTCTTCCTCGACCCTTTCTTTTATACCAAATATTTTACTTACTCTGCAATGTTCGCTCATTGTTACTTCGTAGGAATAAAAACATGGTTATTGAGATCTTCAATCAGTAAAGTATTTTCTTTGGTTTATTTTTATTGCAAGTGTCTTAAGCAAACTTACGTTTGTTATACTTCGAACACTTCAAAAATAAAATGTTAAATGTTAACAATCAGTAAAATATTAAGAATCTAGAAGATAGACAATAGTCTACATTAATATTTTGCAATAATAAATGCTGTATGCAAGCATAGAATGAACAGTTGTAAGAATCTACAAGGTGTAATAATAAATCAAGTAAATAGATGATTACCATGTACATTGCAGTTATGTTCATCACTTCGATCCCAACAATCGATTACTCCATTGCACCTCTTTGAGACGTCCAAACATGAAGTCTCCTTACTACATTGAAAATGTGTAGTTAAATTGCAATCTGAAAGATACAAATATATATTATAAATATAAATTTCAAAGTTAAAAAACAACAAAAAACATACCACAATCCAATTCATCGACTTGATACAAGCAATGAACAATCCCATCACATCTCTTTTCTTTTGTAATGCACATTGTTCCACAATTAAATTTATCATCAGGACAAATTAAAGCATTCTTATTCCTGACACACTGGAAGACTTCTTCTCCAAAAGCTAGCCTTTTGCAATGTTCTATGTTTATTTTGCAGTATCCCCCGCACCCAGTAGGATCTCTTTTATCCCTGATTGGTGCACAGATCGGTTTAGAAAGTTCACTTATTTTTAAGCATACCTCCAAGCCTTTTGTGCAATGTCCACAAATTGTTGAGTTAGGTTTTGTGGTTGTATGTTCCAATGTAATTGGAGCAAATGTAGAAACAGTGAATTTTCTTGCTGTAGATGCAATTTCTGTTGCAGTAATTTCTTTGGATGTTACACTTTCTCTACTTTCTGGTTTTAGGATTGCTGTAAAATTTCTTAAAAATATGTCTTTTATATTTACACCTTTTTCTTTTATATGTATCTTCAATTTAGACTCTAGAAAGAAAAACATATGATTATTGAGATGTTAAAAAAATATATTTTTATTTTAATATTCTAATTCGTTTACACATACCCAATGTAAAGTATACACCAGAAGAAACCGCAACAATTATGCAACAAAATACCAACAAATATATAAATACTTTGGCGTTAAATTTCTTCTTGGGTGCCCTACCATTCTCGTTAACTTTGAGAACCCACTTGTGTCCAAAAATATTTCTTCTTATAATTTTACTTCTATCAGTAGATTTTTTCTCGATTTCTCTGGAAATAGAGTATATTTGGCACTGCTTTTCATTGTAGTAGTTGATTTTCGTCAGTTCGACATTCTCAGGATTCATCAACATTTTTCAAAAAACATTTCTCGTATTTCTCTGATCACCGAAAATATACAAACTCATATACCGGCGTCATTTTCCACGAAATTTGTGGACGTAAATCGAAGTTCTTATGACGTGTTTCGTCACTACAAACAAAACAAAACTATGTTGCATTTAAATATTACATGGTAAGTTTCCCCCCAGTACGAGAGGGCGAACTGCTGCGAACTACCGTGGAAATTTTGTTTAAATGTTGGGCTATATCACGCAACATGACTCTCTCCCTCGGTTGGCGCAACTTAACAACTGTTACCCTTTACGAAAAGGTTAATTATATTCTTTTCATGCGGGGTTTCCGTATCTATGATGATCCGTTCACCTGCTCAATATGATACGGTTGTTGTAAGGGATGTACCGCTCCGCTACATTCAAGCTGGGCTTACGTAGGAGGGTAAAATTTCTTAAAAGGACCTCCTCTGTACTTTCATTATCTTTATTATTCTACCGAAATTAATACTTTGATAACACTAGAGTATAATGAACGTCGTTCATTGATATCCCAGAGATTTGCACAATCACTTGCATGTTATGTTATATTGTTTTCGGCCATGAAATTTTCAATGCTTCAATCACAATAGAAGCAATAAAAAAGAAAGAATGTTGGCGAAAACAGCATCTGTAATAGACCATGAAATCATAAGTGGAAGTGAAAGAGCAAGTGAGATTATCAGACTATCAACTACTAAAATTAAAAATTGACCAGAATAGGATAAAATAAAAGAATAATTAAGATAGGAAAACGAAAACAGGAATTATATAAATACCTAAATTATATGAAAGAAAGCGGCAAGACAAGATAGAAATTGATAAAAAAGATCAGTTTGACGAAGCATACAGAACTATACAAATAAGATTCCAAAATACACAACAGCAATAGATAAATGAAGGGAAAAAAAAGTAAAAATTGAAGAACTTTCACCACTTTTTATCCACCGTGATCATGGCATGATTTTTTCCGCCTCATTATTTGTTAAATAAATTTAGTATGTTGGAATTGAAGCATGCACAAAAAATCACAAAAACATCGCGTCTGGCATAGACAAGTGCCCGAGTTTCTTCGGTACTACCCATTCTTAAACGGAATAAAGGTCCTCTACTTATCAGCTATTATCGTCCCATATCGCCACAATAATAATAATAGTAAAAGTAATTATTATTATGTCATTCAACAAACGACAGCTCAACACAACAATCGAGGAGTGGAACCAACGGACAGGGCAGAAGACCATAATCCCACTCTACCTGATGGCTCACCGGCTATTATTAGGAGGGCTGCTGTTAGGAGAGAAGATACAAAACGTATGAAATGGACTCGAGAGATGAACATTGAAGTTATCCGAGCATTCTGCTTCGTCAATAGGAGTCAAGATGATCTACTACGAGGATCAAGATCTTCCTTTCACGCGGAGTTCACCAGGAGACATCCGGAGATACACGTGACGGAACAAAATATTGCAGACCGTAAGAATGCTTGTCGACAATCTACAAGCTCTTCGCAGCTTTAATCAACGAGAAGATCTACAAGCACTGTGTAAACAACAATGTATTGGAGGCTGAGTAGAAAGGATGCGAGAGAGGTTCTTTGGGATGCAAAAAGCAACTTACCATCGACGCTGTGGTGTAAAGGAAGAAACGCAATCTTCACGTATGCTACATTGATTACGCGAAGGCTTTCGATTCGGTACCCCATGACTAGCTCGTTAAAGTTCTGGAAATCTACAAGATTGACCCAAAGATAAGACAAAGCTTGTCATGTAATTATGGAGGACCAGCTTGAGGATAAACGGCCACGACGTAGGAAAAATCAACATAAAGAAGGGGATTTTCCAGGGAGATTCACTGTCGCCTGTTTGGTTTTACCTGGCTTTGAATCCGATGTTGTCCCTCCTTAACCGGACGCGATGCGGCTTCAAGTTGAACACGAAACGCCAGAAGAGGTTATCTCACTTACTCTGCGCTTAACGGCGAGACAGAGGAAAAACTTGAGGAGCTCATGAACATCGTGGAAGTATACAGCCGGGATATCGGAATGAACTTTGGGCTCGACAAGTGCTCCAGGATAGCTATCAGGAGAGGAAT
>JAUIMW010000568.1:0-16443 GCA_033557785.1 Enochrus cinctus
CAATGTTGGTATAGATATATCTTTCTTGCAGCATGCTGCAGATCGATTTGGTGATATGAGGGTCCGTCCACCTACTGGCCACCACTTTGCGTACGGATTTCGGAGACGTGTTGTCAAACGCATCCTCCACATCCACGAATGCAGTCAGAACTCCTTGGATGTCATAACCTGTTCACCCTTGCTCACTATCTTGTGCAAGGCAGTGGAAAGTCCACCAGTATTACTCTACCAAATTCTCCATAGTTTACATTAGGGGCTAGTATGCAGGCTCTAGGGTGCGACCAAGTCCACCTTAAGAATTTTTGGGAATATACCTGTTGGTTGAAAGGTTTACCAAGATAGTTAAAGGAACTGATATTGCAGGTAGGGCTTGTTTTAAAATAAATTCCGAGATATCGTCCGACCTACATGACTTTTTAGGATTGATAGCTTTCAAGACTAAAAGAAGTTCAGGTTCACTATCATTACTGGCTCTTTATCTTATTACCATTTACTAGTAATGATATATTCTCAGTCCTTTTATTTTAGTTTCTTATTTCCTTAACAACATTCCATGCAGCCCGACTATTCCTGGCACCAAGAATGAAGCCTTCATAAAAAGAAAATTTTATTTTATTGACCAGAATATGATACTGAGATCGGTAGTCTACAAAGATTTCTCTTAAATATGGATATTGTTTCTGTAAAAGTATCAATTTTTTAAATTGACACTAGATGCCCTTCCCTGATCTTCGTAATTTTCTCGATTCCACCTCCTTCAGATGACAATTTTTGTTTGATCCAGTTATAGTCTTGTCTAGTTTTTATTCTTAGGTTTCCTCTTGACAACTTCTACCCATTTATAATTTTGTTAGGGTTCATAGAATTCTTATCAAAAAGCTTATTAACTTAGGCATACATGGCCATTTATTGAGATTTCTTAAGTCATATATTGAGGAAAGATCCCAGGATTTTCAATCTTTTTATAAATTTTTAAATCAATATAAAACTACACCAGTTGCCTTTAGGTTCAAACTGAATTTATTCAATTTTCTGATTTCTGTAGGATAAATAAATTACATTTAAATATTTATAAACGTGAAATAATAAATATTTATAAGAAACAAGAGGAAAATACGCGATAACTATACTATAAACAACTTACAATTAAATAATGTGGAGGAGGTAAGGGATCTTGGTTTACTTTATGATCAGCCCTTTCATTTAACTCACACATCGGTCGAATAGTACGTAAATCGTTTAAAATGCTAGGATTCATTATAAAATCTACAAAATACTTTTAAAACAACACATTTCATAGGCTTATAACCAGGACTAACCTAGGTTTGAACACCCCTATGTCAAGAATGATGGTGGCCTTGTAATTTTTGAATTTTTGTTTAGGGGCGTGGCCAAACGCTGCAAAATATTGCTTTCTATCGCAAGAACACTAGAATTAAATGGATCTGCTGAGTGTAATCACTTCGAAGTAGATATTAATCTCTTATTGAAATCCAAAATTCTATCAATTCCACGCTACCATTGCTTTCAAACTGGTATAGCAGAAAACTCTCTTTTCGAAAACAAAAAACAAGAATATTTTATGATTGGTTGATCCTAAACGAAGGGAAGAAATATTAAGAAAAGGTCCTTATATTTTGCAATTTGTAAATAGAAAACGACAAGGGAGTAATAAGGCATTTGAGATTTTGGGATGTTTCTATCACTTAATAAATTTGTCTATCTATTATTTTATTAAAGGTGTTAAAGGTTTTTGATTACAAGACGAGAACGAGTAAAATGAGAAATAACAAAAAAAAAACAGTTTATTTAACATATTATGTCAATCAAGAACAAGAATCTAAGTATCTATTTATATTATTTTTTAAGAGAACGAAAAAAGGTGACTTATATTAAATATTTTCTCTTCCTAAGGTTTAGGACTCAAAGTCATCGTGACTGTCCAGACGAAAAGCGAAATTCAATGAACCCTCACAATATGTCACCATGAAAATATGCAAATTCGTGTAAAAAAGAATCCACGAATGACCTTAACAACTTTTGAAACTAATTCTTTAACGGCGCCGTTATAACAAGGGTCTATTCGTTAAAATGCTGCTGGACAGTAATGGTCCCTCGCGAAAATTTATTTAGCGTCTTAGCCGAACGATCACCAATCTCCCTCGGACAGCCGGCAGTGAAAGATGGTCCAGTCTAGTTCGGTCACACAAGCCGCTAGACGAAGGTGTTTTAAGCCCTCCGGGTCGACCACCCGAGACCATTTGTCACTGGTGGTCATGTCTCAAACAAATATCTTTGATTATTAGACTGGAAAACGGACGAGAACGGCTTTTCCTGCTAAATATATGTGTACTCGCGTGAAGCATAAAGACTTAAACATAATTATGATGTTGAATATATTTTAGGGCACCACGTTAATATTGTCTGCTAAAAATAAATAGGTAATATTTCATGTGGTAACTTTTAGGTAATAAAGTCAAGGGAACAATTTTACGCTTAGGTCTAGATTAAATGTGTTATCATAAAAAAATCTTACAAAGTGGGGTAATGAATCATATAAATGAATTGGTGCTTGTCCCGAACGGAAGGAATTTAGTGGGAGAAGGAAGAAATAAAAACAACGAACCGAGCAGGGGTTAAACTTGAATTTATTATACTGCAAAAATCCGTACCATGGACTTCTTATTTCCCAAGTATAAACTGGAAAAGTTTAAGAGTTTGAGTTGCCCTGATTAGAATAGTTTACAGCTTTGGATGCAGCCAAATCTCAAATGCAAGTTTTATACCGTCTTGGATTCGTCGTAATTCCGTTGTTTTCTTTTTGTGTGAATTGAATAAAATTTAAGTATACTATATATCCGCAATTCATTTACCCCCTTTCGTACATTTTATATTTTATTTTTCTTGTTCTTTGTGTCATTTAAATAATAAGAATTGTTATTCTTAATACAGTAGGTATTACACTTATCAAGGAAATTGCGTTTTTTCCACAGATTTTCTTAGAGGCACGATTTTAAGGTTGAGCGGATGAAACGAAAATTGAATACGAAACCCTTTATCATCCGATAAAGTTTATAAAAAAGGGATGGAATGAAAGTATGTAAGCTTAAATAACCCACCGTTTATTAGCTTCTCTCATTTCTTCGACATAGTTAAGGTAAAACTCGTTTTCTTAAATGCCCGGGAGGAAAGTGCGCTCGGCTCAATAATAGCGCATCACTTTAAGAATTTTCTTTTCTACCCTGACGCGGAGAAACGTTTCGCTCTCGCGTTGATAAGGTGGTGGTTGGTATGTATGATCTGGGGATCGGATCAGGGAGAAGAATGTACACACATGCGATAGCCCTGGGCTTTAAAATGTATATACCAGTGGAACAGCGTTAGCTTTCACGTTTCACCAGACACATTCGCTTCTATGTTCACGTCCGTTCACTTCATGTAACCTTCTATTCGCAGTTCTTTGATTTCAAACTCAGTTTACCCTCCTGTCTGCGCACTCGGATGGGTACTTTGCATAGAAAACGGCTTTTAATATATTTTTAAATCGCATTATGTGTTTATGTAGAGAGAAATCAACAGTTTGTATGGGAGTTTCCGTTTTGTTTGGTATTAGTACCTATTTCAGAATAGAAATCGAAAATGTGTATTGCAGGCGAACTTAAGATATTTACCAAAGATTGCCGAATAATCGATATTGTTTGCATGCAATAAATGTGGTTGAATAAAAATTTGGCCAAACATAGTTATCATTTAATTTTATGTAATATTTCACATAATATTTGAAACATTGCATATTCATTGCAAAATTGTAATTCTTTTAAAATGTTTTTTTTTAATAAAAAAGCTGTATTAAAATATAAAAACTGCAATTTACCATTCTCGCAAACTAACTAACTTCAATATAATGCAGTTTATGACGATTTTTAAACCAGAAAATCATTTAAAGTTTAAAAATTATTTTAATATGTTTGGAATGTATTGTGTGTCACAAATATGTTTTTTTATTAATTGTAGATAACAAAAAATGTATTAGTATTTCAAAAATTTTACTGTTCGAAATGATGGTATTTATATTAAAATGCTTTCTTTTAATACTGTTTATTTTAATTAAATAAATTAAAAAGTTGATTTTATTTCTCGCATTTATTTGTGAATCAACTTTATAATGGAACATCCACGACTGGTTTTAAAAGAAAATATAGAGTAATGTTATTATATTAATTATAATTATTAAAATACTATTTTATAATATCAGCCATTGAGAATATTAAATACTCCTTGGCGATGGCTTTTTTCCGTTTTTGATTTAGTTCCTCATTCCACGAGCCTGTTTAAAGCGTGTTTTTTGTGCTATGGGGCAACTGTATTCGTATACGTTTTGTATGCTGTGAGCCAGTTGGAATGTCTGGTGGTTTATTCATCTTGCGCTATCTATCCTACTCGACGTTGGTATTGTTCCCAGTTTGTACCTTTGGGATTTCTACATTTCCCCGGTGTTATTGGGATAGAATTGACTTCAAAACATATGTACATGTGGTTTGATAGTGATGCCTCTTTTGAGACTTGCCAGTTCGCAATATCGTTCAAAAGAACATTCCTCAGGTTGGTTAGTTTGTTAGTAGTAAGAAATTTCAAAAAGAAGTTGGTATTACTACTTCCCTATAATATGTGGTGCGTATTGGCGTCGCATGCCAGGATTATGGGGATACCGTATAGTTTGGTGTACCTGTACAGTATACCCCTTGTTGGAGCTTCATCCCCTGGGAGGCAGACTGAAGCTCGCCTTTTTCTTCCATATGAATAGCTTCCAAGTCCGTTTTGATGAAGTGTGAAATGATTTTCTTTTTGTATTCCCACGGTTTTTGCAGTCCTTCTTATTTCAGATGGTGATACTCCATAATTTGTAACTTACCTTCTTGAGTTTTTCTAATGCCCCGTGGCTCACCGAGTGAGCACCACGCAGGATCCCTCCTTTTTACGATGTTTTATGTCTATCTCAGAATTTTGGGCATACAGCATTTACAAGACGGTGTCCGAGGAATCTTTCTCCTGTGGGAACTGCTCCACTATGACTTCCACATTCGGGATGTCTCCCCCTTTAATCATCCTCATCTGGCGTTCTTTGAGGACTGGGGAAATGTGGCTAATCCACTCTTTCGTCCCTCGGTCCAGACAGGTGATGAACAGTCTACTGTGTGTGTGTGTTCACCATGATACGACAGTCGGACGAATCAGAAATGTTATCGCTGGGTACAACTCTCTGTGATCTGTTATATAAATGACTTGCAATTAAGGAAATAGCACTTTAATGCAATTCACTATAATGTAAATGTAGCAAATGCGTGGGAAGAATCAACCAGTCTAATGCCTTTGAAGAGTGAAGAAGAATTAACACTGTAACTATACTATTATCAATAGCACGAAATGTCGTGGATAATGTGGTTTCACGACTATGATGCGAATTAAAGCCAGACTAATGCAAGGGCAAAAGAACCAGAACCTAGTTTTAACTTATTAAAAATAAAGGTTATAGTGATCTCAAAAAAATATAACGACAATCATTGACCACTTTATAAGTAGTTCCACTCTGTCTAACGTCTTCCAAATCCTTGCCTATGATCGGTGCAGTTGGTGGCATCATTTATAAAAATGTTTGGTCCTAAAATGCTTCTTGAGGAATTCCTACGTTTGTTATTGTAAGGGATGATTCGATTTGTTCTGTTTCTGTTTGAAGAACTACTTTTTGTTGACGTTTTGTCAGATACCGCTTAAACCAATTATAAGCAGCTCCACGAACACCATATATTTCCAGTTTATCCAGCAGTAATATGTGATCTATACTGTCAAAAGCTTTAGAGACAACCACAAATATATCAAATGACAGATTTTTATTTTCATAAACTTCTATTATACGACTTAGATATTTGAATAGCGCAGTCTCTACAGTGCAGCCTTTAACGAAACCAGGTTAAAATACGTTAGAATTGTACAAGAAGTTATGCAGTCGTTTCGTCATAGCCATTTCGGAGCAAAAACAGGGTGATAACTGGTAACATTTGAGTTGTTTTCCTTTAACACAGGAAAACCCTCTTGAGAGAAAGACTTGTTGATAAAGAAAACTATTGGATTTACTATGAAATGTTTTTTTGTTGTTTAATGCCGCTGTTATATTAAAGACTTCGTTTTCGGTCACAGGTTCTAAAAACATGGACCCATCATTGATTTTAAAATTGTTTTTTGCCATGGCTTCCGTCCATAGCGAAGTAGCTGTAGAACGTTTCAGAAACTTCATCGTGAGAAGAAGTGTTCCTTAACAGTATGGTGGAAGTGCATCTATTGAACTGACCAGTGAGAGAGTTGACAGTGTTCCATACTTCTTTGAGTTTATTCAAAGCTAATGTAATTTTATTTAAAATGTATTGGTTTTATTTTGTATTATTAACTAGCAAGTGATATTTTTTTCTGATCTTAGATAGTTTTGCATATCAGGTACCTATTAAGCAACTGTAGCAGTGGTCTCCATATAGTTTTTGACATTTCGAATTTCGCTGTTTAGTTGTTTATAACTTTCATTTACATCGTCAGTCCCAAATACATCATGCCAATCTTCCTCATAAAGAAGTTGGAGAAACCTATCGATATTTTCTTAACTTATCATTCGTTTTAGTCTGTAACGTTTTAGCTTTTTCTTCAATTGCAGTGCATAGAAATTGGGATTTGTGATCTAAGATGATTGTGTTCAAGCATTACCGAAGAATGTGAGATTCATATTTGTACATTATTGTTGATACACGTGCTACTGTTATATGCTACTCTTGTGAACTCATTAACTGTACAAAAATGTTATAAGATCGTAACAAATTTTTAAATTCAATATCCTCTCTAGTTTGTACCATAAGATTTATAAATATAATATATTCTACTGGTTCTACTTACAACACAGGGAACCCACAATTTTACTTCACTCTCGGACGATGAAGCTTTGAAAATTTTTTCCTAATTAAATTTGAAAAGAAAGTTTATTAATCTATTAATTAAGTTAATTATAAACAAGTGTGCTCTATCCCGGAAGCTGTGAAGCTTGAGATGCTGACCGCAAATTACAAACACAATTTAACAATACATTTTAAATAATAAAAGTGATAAACACTCTGAGCTGAATTGCGTCCCGGCATATCACCACTCTGACATGGCTAACCAGCTGCAGAAAATATACCCATTTATTAATTAAGGACCTACTCATAATATTTCCCGACCAGTCCGCCTCAGACGCATATTTTCTATTAGCATTTGCTATTCGTGGCAAACAGAATTTAAATTGTTCTTAAGTGGCTGTCAATTTATATCTACCTGCTCTTAACTCGCGTGCTAGGTGTGTTGATAAATATGATTGAAATTTTGTCTATTTGCATTTTTATTTGCAATAAAGCAGATGGATATGTATTTGATTTTCGTAATTAATTATTTTAGTACTAATTTCTGCGCCACTTGAATTCTTATCGAATAATATATTATACTTTTATGAACTTAAAATCTTCAACAGACACAACAACAACTGAACATATCAGCTCTCGCCAGCATTTGATATTTATTAAATGCGCTACCGTTGAAGTGAATCAGATACCCCAGGACATTCACCTACTCCATTATATGTAAAACCTGACGACTCTTAATTAATATACCTATTAAACATATAATCAACAAAATTCAACATAGTTATCAATTCATTAAATGGTCCAAAAGACCCTGACATTAATGTTCAGCAGTCTAAAGCTCCCAAGGCAACGTCATTGACATATTTAAACTGTCGCAAATAACCGTATTATGTAAATCTAAATCCAAATGTTTCAGAAAATTTCTCATCACAGCAACAGGAAAAATTAAGAAAATTATATAGTACAAAAAAAAGAAAATATTGATTTTCGAACTGCAATTTAGATGTAGTTAAGACTTCATCGAGCTCCTTCTCTAACCACATGCAGCACCATCGCCCCCTCATTTCTTCTAACCTTTCAGTGAAAAAACCAGACAAATTTGAATAACCCTTTGCGATTGACAAGAGGTTTAGTGCCTGGTATTGGATTATTTAAGCCTACAAGATTTTTCGAATAAATCTCTTTTATTATTATTATTATTCCTTTTTAATACTTATTTTTAATCTTGGCAATGATTTTTTTTACAGTCCATTTCGATTACGACTGTATTGCTAATGAGTTCTTAAATTACTTTCCAGTAAAGAAATAGTTTCTTCTCTAATCATTAAACTCCGTGGAGCACAGCACTAAGACACATCATACAGGGAGTCATATTGTTTTGACAGCTAAGATTTTTTTAATCTTTTTTATTTTATATTGATAATAGAAAAATAATGAAATGTTTTGGTTATGTATTATAATATTTCACAATGAAAGGATATATTTAAAAAATTCAATGGATTCCTCGAGTTACGAACGACCCCGGGATTTAAAGGGTAATGCTATTAATGTCCTAAGTATGTACATCTGATATGGAGTGATTTTCTACGGTCGCCTCTGGGAATATAAATAATATAGGGAATAAGTCAGTGTGAGTGCTTTTTTCATTGAAAACCACACACAAATTTAGAATGTAATATTGCACTTTGTATTTTGATTATATATTTTTTCTGTTTTGAATAAAATGGTCTTCGGTAGTACTTGCAAATTCCTCGAAAAGTTGCTGTCTCCAAGTGTTCTTCAAATCAAACGCTAGATTGTCGTACTTCAGTGTCTTCTCTCGTTTCGTCTAGCGATGTTGTGGGAGAGTGGTACCGCAATGTCTATGATGGTCCCCTTCTGTTACTTCTTCTTTATCAGCAGAATATTCGGCCTGTTGTAGTCAACGGTCCTGTCAGTGAATATGGGCGTGTCCCAATACAGCAAGTACTCCTGCGACTTCAGCACCGGTCGTGGCTCATATTTATATTATGACGGAGCAATCCGTATTTGATCGCAAGTTGTTGGTGCACTCTCTTGGCAAGCTGATTGTTTCTTCCGAGGTAAGCAGTATCAGACAACATCGGACATCTCGCCTACGATTCCACACTTTCGACAACTGTCTGACACATCTTCCTTTAAGAAATGCTTTCTGTAGTTGTTAGTTGCGATTACTCTGTCGTGGATGGCCATTATGAATCCTTATGTCTCTGGGTAGAGTTGATCATCCTTCAACCAAGCTAACGAGCTCTCCACATCAGTACCATCTTCACTGAGTAGGGCGGGGTATCTTCTGTGCAGCGCTCCTTCCTTCCAATGTCTGACGTTGTCCTCTCTAGATAGTGGCTCCAGAATATAGTTTGGTTGGCCCAGCCGTAGTGGCATATGACCTTTGTCCTCCCGAAAACGTTCGCGCATCATCTTTTTCTGAGCAAGGCACAGTCTCTTGATGTGCCCTCTTTCTCCTTCCCTTTGCGACGCGTACAATCTCCCTACCGAAGCGTTGGGATGAAGCTTTCGAAATTTAGTGCAGATCAGTCGGGTAAGCCTATCCAGCTCTTCCAAGTCTGAAACTGACCATTTAACAATCCCAATTCTGCGTTCGTCTGATGCACCTAGCCACGTCATTCGCTGAGAACTTCGCTGATTCCATCCCTTGCACTCCCGTCTGCTCCCGAACCACACCGTCTAACATGTGCAGCTTTGTTGTACTTCTTCTCTTCAGACCAAACATCTCTCCAATATTTCTCCAACTTGTTCAAGTCCAAACCTGATGCATCCTGGCGTTCTTCTTTGTGTTTCAATTGACGGAGAAACCTTTTTTTGTTGGAGTTGAATTGGCTGTTTTATTTCTTCCGTTTGGCGATCTCGTTATACCTTCTTAGTCTCGCACCCTTAGTCTTGATCTTCTATGTTAGTTGATCTACTAATCGATTAACTTTTCTGGTGTCATGTCAATCTTTGCTCTCCTTGCTATATCTCTGGCCTTCCTTAACATTTTTTTTGAAGGGTGTCCTTTCAGGTATTTTTTTTAGGATGTCGACTTTTGCTTGCATGTCGCCTATGTCCTTGACGATCGTTCTTATCCACGCTGGTTCTCTTTTTTCCAATGACGCGTTTCGCGTCGAGGAAGGTTAGGTTTCTGAACGTTGAGTTCGAAGACAACCATTGCAGCGCAATACAATGCGAGATGTATCTCTCCTATAGTGTGTTCCATCTTGGTATGTTCGTCTAGTATCGCGTCCACGGTCGAAAGCACGTTTCCAAGTTTCCATATCCTGCATAGTTCCCTCAAAGTATGCCATCCGGCTCAAAAACCGCTCTTTGATGTTTTGCTGATCTTGATTTTGCTGATTTTATTGGTGTTGTGAACCATCCTCTCGATGTTATTGAAGTTCTTGGTCGTCTTCCGTTTCTTCCTGCCGTGTGGAATCATCTTGTTGATACGCGTCTTGATGCTGGAGTACGTTTCCAGTATCTCTTCGAATACCATCCATTTCTTCAGGTGTTAAGTACTTCTTTCGGATAATGAAATTCTTATGGTCTGGAATATTTTGTTCCGTCACGTGGATCTCCAGAGGTCTCCCGGTAAACTCCGCATGAAGGGAAGATCTCCATCCTGGCAGTGGATCGTCTTGACACCTGTTGCAGTAGTAGAAAGCTCGGATAACTTCAATGTTCTCTAACAAAAGTGTAATTCTTAATTGATAAACTAGAAATAGAATACTCGATGCGTTTGTTCATTAAATGTACCTTAACAAACATATTATATTTTATTCAGTGACATATCTTGTATGAACTAATGTACTCATTTATAATACAACTTTCTAGAGGCACACTTTACTACCTAACGAAACCAAAAATAAAATATTCGCATACATTTTGCCGAGGATAAGAGCAGCCATATTTTTCAAGAAAACAAGGAGATTATTCAGTTTATCTTGTAAAGTGCGTTCGCTATTTATAAATCAAGTCTGCAGACACCAACGTGAAAATTAAAATTTATATTTTACCTCTCAAGATTTAGGTTGCAGCAAAATCTGCTGTAATATATTTACTTAAGGTAGCGTTCTTAACTGTCCTCTATGAATTACCAAATTATGACTAAATACGAATTAAATTGAGTTAAACCAATCCATTAAAGATATGCGACAAAAGGAAAAACAATTTAAAATAGATCATTTTATTTCAAGCAGAAATATTTTAAAGATTAAAGCGGGTCGTGGGAAGACCCATTTTAAAATAAAAGTTCGCTACCGTTTTTCAGGAGCCGGCCTGGATATAAAACGGTTTAAATTTTTAATCTATTTGTTTTTCTATCATAACCCGGCGGAGAGGGTTAGTTTTTATTGTGCTTTTATTGTGCAACACATCCCGTTCTGTTATACCTTTACGTTTTGTGATATATGTTCTTGCGTGCGTGTAAGAGCCCTAAAGGCCCTAAACGCATTTATTATTCAAAGGAAAACGAACGTATTCAATCTCGATATCGGGTTTGACAAACTTAGTTTCAAAACCCGAAAGGATTTCCGAATACTTATACTTAAAGGGAGAGGAGTCTTGCGATCGATATGCTATTTTCTGATATCATATTTTTAAATGGCTATTGCTGATAACTGCATAAGACACTGCAAGATACATGAAAATGCTAGACTTGAAATATGAAATCCCTAGCTCTTATCTTTCGATTTTTGTTCCTTTTGTGGCCATGTACTATAGACATTTTACATGTAGTTTCGTTTTTCTTTAATTGGCTCCTTTATCCCTTTGCTCCAGCTTCCTGTTTATTTTAATTGTACGTTGCGGATTCAATATCTTTAAGCAATTTATACTTCTTCTTTAAAAGTACATTATATAATGCTTGCTTGAGACAAGAAGGCAATCCTGCAACTTTCAACTTGACTGTTTCATCCGCATACTGCCCTTAGGATTGCGTGCACTGTCAGTTTTAACTTTAGAATGTTTCAAAGGAAACTAGCTTTAATATAACCAGGGAATCTATTAAAAATACAGAAACTATATGTTTTAAACGCTGTCAATTCCAAAACCTTCACTTAAAAAATTAAAACACATTTGATGTAACGCGTTTTGTACAATGAGATATTAAAATAGTTGACACAGAAGTTGTTGCCCTATAACCTTTAATAGTTAATCGTGTGTAAAACATATAATGGTCTAAAAGGATAGTTACCTATTTAAGTGCCCGACCATCCAGTTTTAATTAGAGTGTAGCAGCAATATACGTGTCTACGTATATAGGAGATTGTATAAAGATAAATGAACCGAGTGAGTCTCCTGCATAGTTTATTATTGTATCGCGGCGCTGCGTCATTAGCTCAACTCGCCACTTAAAATGTGTATAAAATTTGTCACTTAATTCCTCGCATTATTTCGCAGAAGCACCCTGCTTGGCATCATTAATCATAGCGAGCTACCCTAACTCCAAACTAAAATATGGTCTAACATCGTCAAACTAGACCGCAATTTCTTGTTGCCGCAGAATTTCCAACTGTTGTTGATTCTAACTTTTCCAAGTCTAAAAAAAGAAAACTTTGAGGTCCTGGTCCAGTGAACTTCCTTGCATTGCGGCATAGTTTAATTTAAAATTTATTCAACTAAGAGTTTCGTTTGATATAATGAGAAAGTGAGTGATTGCCTTGTTTAATTATTAATGGTAAATGGATTCTTGGCGCCTGGGGAGTTCATAAAACAAAAACTTTTGATAAGGCCATGGCAAATCGAGTTAGGGTTTAAAGTAACGGAAGTTCGTAATGGAAGGCAGGTATTAGTATGATTCTGCTCTATACCTGTTCGGGGAGAAGTTCTATCTCAAGTTCTTTATATTATGTTAGGAGTAGAATTTTCAATTCACCATTCGTTGCCAAATGCGAACTTCGCGAGCCAATAACTCAACTTCAACTGCAACTCAAGTTTTCCTGGGGCGTTGAGGTTTCGACCTTTTCCTTATAATTTATTAAACTTGTTGTGCAACTTTTGCTACTTTGGAAGGAAAACAAACAACGCGGATAAATAATACTTTCTTAAATAAACAATTAAGCATTTAAAAGTTTTAATTTTTCGACTCATTCTTTTTATAATTTAGACAAAAAAATTAATTTTAATAATTTTTTTATAATTGGAGGAAATTGTATTTTATTCTACCAAAGGAATTTATTTAAACACAACAGTATTCAATTGTAAAATAGATTGCATTATTTCACAAACAAAGGCAGAATTCTATATGAGGTATTTAAATTGATCTTGGAATTTAATAAAAATACATGCCCTTTCATGCTGTTGGGAGGTGTAGAAGCTCCAACACAATGCATTTATTGATCTGTTGTGATGCCAAACGCAATATTCGAATTTCGAATTGTAATACCAATGCAATGGATTTTTCCCGTTCAATTAGTGGCGATGCAGTTGTGAATCAAATCAACGCATTTAATTCTCAATTAAATTAAGCACTCATTTCGATCTTTTTTTACATAACTACAAAAACAATTATTAAAGCTAATTTAATTCGCCGTACATATCTGAAGCAGACACAACGATATTAATTTCCGTAAAGTGTATAGTTTCATTTATCCATCACAAGGGTGCCAAATCCAATTAACCTAGATTTACATAAAGCTTTATGATTAATTTGAGATCTATTCGATGTAAATATTAATCCTTTGATTTTCGGAGGCGTTTATGTGTTGACGAAGTAAAATAATCACTAAGAACTATTTTCGATTAAAAATAGATTAGACTTTTAAGAAGTATAGCATGTTACGAAGTAAACATCTGAACAAACAAAAAATGCTTCCTCCAGATCTCAGGATGTTTATGAGGAAGCCCGTAAAGCAATATGACTTTCATCTTTAGTTTTATATTAAACTTTGAAATCAATATTTTTTATTAACATATATAAAACGAACTTGGGCTTGTGGAACTCATTCAATATTTAGGTCTTCATTCTCATACTAATTTTTGGAGTAAATTGCTTATCATAATTGCGATAGTAATGACTTTTCACGGTTTCAATGGTTTTTAAGCGATGTAATCAAATGCAGTTATTATAAGCGGACTTCAGATATCGTAAATGAAAACATATTACTGCGTAGAGTTAAAAAAACAACTATTACTGATCCAACAAGAATAACTCCTACCTCTAGTATATTAATATTAATGGAAAATATTGTTGTCTCTAAGCACATAAAAATTCTTGCGTGCGTCGATCATGGATTGATCGGAAAAAGTATCAACAATGTATTATACCAACTAGAAACCAAAAGAATCTATTTGCTCTCGCCAGCGTGAAGCTTTTCCCATCTCTCTGGCAATTTGTGGATGCCTTTCCAAAAGAATTCTTCAATTTTCATGGAAAACCTATCATCGATATATTGTTTTACATTTTCGTAAAAATTGAAGTGCTGGTGAGTTAGTGATCAAAATAAGTGGTAGTTGGAAGGCGCCAAGTCTGGCGAATAAACCGGATCGAACAATTGTAGTCTATAACGTTATCACTTTTCTCCAGGTTTGAGCAGCTCTTATCAAATAATACTAAATAAATTCCCAGAAAATACAGAGCATTGTCTACTGCTTAAAGCGATTTGGCCTTGAGGTCGATTTGCTCGGTTTGCCAGCGCTTATATAATAATGTTTTCGCTTGGGATTCGAGAAATAGATCCATATTTCATCGCTAGTCACAATTCAATGCAAAAACAACTTCTGTTCTTCCCTGGAGAGGAGCAGTTCATAGGTGAGTTTTCTGTTTGCTCTCGGTAGTTCAATTCATGTGGCACCCATCTACTGACTTTCCGGATCTTCCCCATGGCTTTTAAACGATTGGATACTGCTGGGTTACATTTAATTGCTCTGCGGGTTTTTCTTGCGTTTGGCCATCATCTTCGTTCGGCAATGTTTGCAAATCGACGTCTTCAAACTTTTTCGATGGTCAGCCGCATTTCTCATTTCATAATCAAAACTTTTAATTTTTTATATCACTCCAAGTTCTGTTATTTGCCAGGGACACTTTCACTGTAAGTTTCTACGAGCATTCGATGTAATTCGCTAGAATTTGGTACAAACATCGACATAATTAACACAGAAAAATATTCGTTGTTATGAAAGTTGTCTGTTTAGAGACTGAATGTTGTTGGGAGATGTGAAAATTAAATAAAATGTGATATAACAGATTTTTTCAGAGTTAATACATTTGTACCATCTATTGACGGCCGAAAGGATAGATTTAGTAAAAAAACAAACAAAAAAAAACTTAATCTCTTGGATAAGAGAAGAAGCTATAAGGGAAAAAATGAACAACAATATAAAGGAACACAACGAATACTTCTCACCAAAATCAGGCAATCAAAGGAAGATTAATTGAGGAGCTATAGCAAAACACGACAAAGAACAGGCAAGTAAACAGAAACAATTCTATATATTGTATAATACTAACGGAAAAATAGTAACAGTAAAAGAACATAAACTAATTTTGAAAATATGGAAGGGGCGTTGGACATGACAAAGACTAGGAAATTTGCACTCAATGTGCTGTCACAAAGATGTGCGCTTGAGCGCTTGATAAAGTTAGGCATAACCTACTAACTGAAACAGACCTCGGAGACATAAGAATAATGTCAAACTATGGTCAAAGTTATTTTAGCGGGAACACATGAATAGTCATAGTAAACAATGAATATGGACTATCATTGAACATATCCAAAACAAAATATATGCTAATAACAAAAACAACTCGTAGAATATATGTGAGGAATCAACCTATTGAAATAGTAAGATAATACCAATATTTAAGCACGACTGTTAATGAAAAAAATGACCACTCCCAAGAAATAAGAATCAGAATCGAACAGGCCGGAAGCACATTCGCAAGATTGAAGAGGTTTTTCCGCTGACGAGTTCCAAACCTAAGAATTAAAAATATTGTTACATTTGCGGGGTAGATAAAACAATTTATTTTCCTAAAATTTATATTTAAAAACTATTTACACGAATAACTATTTACAATTAATAAAATCAATGAAATTGTCTACTGTTTATAATAAACACGACGCGGTGAATATTTATAAGGCGCCACTGGTGGCTTCACTTCGGCTAACTCTATGCGTCTGTCCAGCTGACTAACTGCCGATTTGGTCCGCTGTGATGCTTTATATCGTGGTGCGGATTCTCGAAAATTCGAAATCTAGAATTTCTAGATTTTCGATTCGTTTCCATTGCGATCTTCGGTCGGAAATCGTTCGTTACATTGCCCCCTCCTTAGGCCTGAATCGTCCCGATCAGTAATCCGTTCTGTGGCCCGAGGCATCTTCCTCCAGGTCTTCACGTTCACCGGATGTAGGTAGTGTCTTTGAGAGCATCCTCCGTCGCAAGTGGCCTTCAGCCAACCCCGGCAGACCTCTACTCTTCCCAGAGAAGAGGGCTGGTGACGGTACTCACAAGTCTCCCCTTTCAGACATCCCCTTGTGTGGTAGAAATAGCA